>VXAY01005491.1:0-11923 GCA_013399855.1 Oxyruncus cristatus
TTGCTATTGATGTATCTATAGAATATTTGTTTTCCTTAACGGAAGTGGCAAGATCGAGTTCAAATNTTCCTTAACGGAAGTGGCAAGATCGAGTTCAAATTTTGCCTTCATCTCTCTGATTTTCTTTCTACAAGACCTAACTATATTCCTAAACTCTTCCTGAGTAGCCAGTCCTTTTTTCATAGATGCATCCCAAAGTCCTGAGGGAATTGGCTGATGTACTTGCCAAGCCACTCCATGATATTTGAAAGGTCATGGCAGTCAGGTGAGGTCCCTGGCAACTGGAAAAAGGGAAACATTGTACCCATCTTTAAAAAGGGTTGAAAAGGAGGACCCTGGGAACTAGCAACCTCTCAGCCTCACCTCTGTGCTTGGGAAGATCATGGAACAGATCCTCCTAGAAGCCATGCTAAGGCACATGGAGGACAGGGAGGTGATCTGAGACAGCCAGGATGGCTTCACCAAGGGCAAGTCCTGCCTGACAAACCTAGTGGCCTTCTATGATGGAGTGACTCCATCAGTGGACAAGGGAAGGGCTACAGATGTTATTTATGTGGACTTCTGTAAAGCCTTTGACACAGTTCCCCACAACATCCTCTAAATTGGAGACAGATGGATTTCAAGGGTAGACTATTTAGTGGATAAGGAGCTGGTTGGATGGTTGCATCCAGAGAGTAGTGGTCAATGGCTCAGAGTCCTGATGGACACCAATGACCAGTGGTGTCCCTCAGGGGTCTGTATTGGGACCAGTCCTGTTTAATGTCTTCATCAATGACATAGTGGAATCAAGTGCACCTTTAGCACATTTGTAGATGACATCAAGCTGAGTGGTGTGGTTGACATGCCTTAGGGACAGGATGTTGCAGAGGGACCTGGACAAGCTCAAGAAGTGGGCCCATGGGAACCTCATGAGGTTCAATGTTAAGGAAACTTTCCTGTCTGACCATTCAGGAGCCACTCTGGGAGTTACACTTGCACCACCTGAGACTTGTAACTACTAGGACCGAAGCCTCTTCACAGCAGGTGGCTCTAGTGAGCCAACGCGTGCCCTGCTTGACTCCCTACACACACCACACTCACACAGTCAGACACGTTCCCCTTACTGGGTTGACCCTACATTTCCCATAGCAGTCTCAGACATCCGATTCCTTTAAGTGTTTTCATTGTGCTGCTACAATATAACATCTTGAACTAGTACCTGCAGGGAGGAATCCCTGGGCTTTTATAGTCTTACAGTCTGTGCACCCAATCCAATGGTGATATGTAAGCTGGGGTCTTCTCATTGTTCATTGGCTCCTGCAGAGTCTCTGGGTGATCAGCCACCTGGCTGGTCACAGCAGGTCTGTTTTCCCTGCTTGCAAAGGGTCAGTACCAGTTCATGGCTTGTTGCCTGGGGCTCCAGCCATTTTTCCCCCCAGCACACAATTTGCAGCTTGCACTACAGCTTGCACATGGAGCTGCCTGTGCTAGATGTGTTCCTCAACATTCATCAAGGCAAAGTTGCGCTGGTTTTGGCTGAGGTAGAGTTAATTTTCTTCACAGTGGCTGGTATGAGGCTATGTTTTAGATTTGCGCTGAAAACAGGGTTGATAATATAGAGATATTTGTTACTGCTGAGCAGTGCTCACACAGTGTCAAGGCCTTTTCTATTCCTTATACAGCCCCACCAGTAAAGTGGGGGTACACAAGAAGTTGGGAGGAGACACAACTAGGACAGCTTATCCTAACTGACCAAAGGGATATTCCATACCGTATGGCATCGTGATTGGCATATAAAGCTGGGGGAAAAAGGAGGAAGGGGGAATGTTCAGAATTATGGCATTTGTCTTCCCAAGTAAACATTACGCATGAAGAAGTCCTGCTTTCCTGGAGATGAGGAACACCTGCCTGCTGATGGGAAGTGGTGAATTAATTCCTTGTTTTACTTTGCTTGCGCACATGGCTTTTTCTTTCCCTATTAAACTGTATTTATATCAACCCATGAGTTTTCTAGCTTTTATCCTTCTGATTCTCTTCCCCATCTCACTGTGGAGGAGTGAGCAAGCAGTTGTGTGGGGCTTGGTTGCCAACTGGCGTTAAACCACAACAGAAGTGCAAGGTCCTGCACCTGGGTTGGTGCAATCTCAGGTATCAGTATAGACTGGGAGATAAAGGGATTGAGAGCGGCCCTGCAGAGAAGGACTTGGAGATATTGGCAGATGAAAAGCTAGACATGAGCCAGCAACATGCGCTCGCAGCCCAGAAAGCCAATCCTTGGCTGCATCAAAGGAAACATGGCCAACTGGTCAAGGGAGGAGATTCTGCTCTTCTATTCTCTCTTCTCTCCTGGAGTACTGCATCCAGCTCTGAAGTCCTCAGTTCAGGAAAGGCATGGACCTGTTGGAGCAGGTCCAGAGAAGGGCCACGAAAATGATCAGAGGAATGGAACACCTTCTCATTGCAGGGGGGTTGGATTAGATGACCTTTAAAGGTCCATTTCAACCCAAATCATTCTATGATTCTTCTGTTAAATTTAACTTCCAGTAGAATAACTAGAATGTTTCTGTGGAGTTAAATAATCATTCCTGTAAGGAGCTGCTTATACACTTTCATTCATAAATACTCTATTTTGTCCTGGTCCACAAGGATAGAAACTGTCCTCTGATATAACGAAATCACTTCTGAATCCCTGGTTGTTGCTGAACAAAGACAGAAATTCATTTTAATATTTTAAGTCTGGCAGAACTAGCTTTTGTGCCAGATAGCATGAAAATAGTAGTTGTAATGTTTCTTACTACTGCTGTATCTTTTTTTTTGTTCCAAGAGGTAAATATATTTGAAGTAAACTGTAAAGTTGTAATGCCAATGCATTTTCTTTAGTAGAAATTCAGTAGTTAACCATTAACAAGGTCTGCCAATGAGAAAATGTCAGTATTGATCTAAGAGCTGAGAACCAAAAAAGCAGATTTTTAAGACCAATATTATGAGAAACATTTGAGTATTCAATATGTATTAAAGGTTCTAGAACAGCTTCTTGCATATCTTGTTGTACTGAGAAGCATTTTTACTTAGCTGTTTTTTTTGCTTTGTTACATGTAAGACAAAGACCTTTCATTAAAAGGGTGGGGTTGTTTTTAAATTTTCCTTTTGTATTGTAATATTAAGGCTGACAGTCCTGCACTAATTTACTTGCCTGATTGTAAGAGAAAATAAATAACTAGCATGTTCAAAATAGTACAAATATCTATCCAGTAATTACTGTAGAATAACTATCAGTTATCACAGCTGTAGAAGCCTCTTTTTCATCATTTTAGGTTTGAAAATATTTTATGATGGATTTTTTTCCTTGCTATACACCTGATATTACTTGAATTTTCATGTTCACTACTTTCAGTTGCAAACATTTGCTTTAACTTGAAACTTAGAAAACTATAAAAACCAGTGTATTGCTGAGAGAGAATATTGATTTATTGTCAGCATGCTTATGTTTTGTTTAAAAATGCACATTTTGGGTATTACCTTAACAATTGTAATAATTTAGTATATGAACATAATTAAGACTTTCTTTTGCTTATGCTTCTGCAGTCCATACAGTGACACTGTTTCTTAATAACTTTGGATGTTTGGCCTGGTTTTACACTGATGCTACACGAGGGGTTGATTTTGGATTGAGTATCCTCTGGTTCTTGCTTTTTACCCCTTGTTCTTTTGTCTGCTGGTACAGACCACTTTATGGAGCTTTCAGGTAAGAACTTCAGCTTAACTTAAAATATTTTTTTAAAATATTTCACTTGCTGAAATGCATGAACATTCCAGAATTTGCTTGTTTATCATTAAGATAATCCTTCAATATAATTTAATTAGAAACAAATAGAACATTTGCCATTAATTTGATTGCTGTATCTGAAATGTTGATGGCAATGGTTAGGATTATCATAGAATATCCTTTAAAATATTTTAAAACTATTTGATCCTGAGAGCGCTGAAGGTACAGGAGTGCATCTGAAATGTTTGTATACCAATGCATGCAGTATGAGAAACAAGCAAGATTAACTGGAAGCATCAGTTCCCAGAGCTGTGATATCATTGGCATTAATGGGACTTAGTGGAATGAGTCCCATGACTGGAGTGCTGGGATGGAGGGCTACAGGCTGTTCAGGAGGGATAGGCAGGGCAGGCGAGGCAGAGGAGGAGTTGCACTGTATGTAAGGGAGAGGTTTGATTTTACAGCCCTTACAGTTAGTGATGATGTGGGTGAGGATTAGAAGGATAGAAAATAAAGGAAATGTCTTAGGGGGTGCCCACTACTGATTGCCCAGACAGGATGATAGCACTGATGAGTTATTCTATAGGCAATAGAAATCTCTGGATCAGTGGCCCTTGTCCTTATGGGAGATTTCAACTTCCCAGGCATCAACTGGGAATACCATATTGCTGTGACAGGCAAGTGTGGGAAATTCCTGAAGTTTGTGAAAGCTAACTTTTTAACATAAGGACTCAGGGAGCCCACTAGGAAAGATGCCCTCCTAGACTTGTTTGTGAATAGAGAAGGATTCATGGGAGATGTGATGGTAGGTGGCTGTCTTGGCCACAGTGACCATGGTTGAGTTTAAAATTTTCAGTGTAATGAGAAAAAAGGTCAGCAGAATTCTAAGCTATTCAGGGAGCTACCTAGCAGAGTACCCTGATTTTTAGGGCTTAGGAGTCCACGAGTGCTGGTCAGTTTTTAAGAATCCCATTTTAAAAAGTGCAGGAGCAGGCAATTCTGTGTCAAAAGCCAAGCAAGTGGGGCAGAAGACCAGCTTGGCTGAACAGGGAGCTCCTTGTGGAACTCAAGAGGAAAAAGAAATTGTATGATCTCTGGAAGAAAGGTCAGGCTTAGCAGGAAGATTACAGAGCCATGGTTCACATATGCAGGGAGGAGACATGAAATGCCAAAGCTGAGCTAGAATTCAAACTGGCCAGTGTTGTGTCAGACAAGAAGGGCTTTAAGTATGTCAATAGCAAGAGGAGGGCTAAAAAAAACATTGGACTTTATGATGGTCATTTGAATAACAGGGATAAAGAAAAAGCAGAAGCATAAAATGCTTTTATTGTCTCAGCCTTTAATAATACTGACTCAGAGGACCATGAGTGTGGGAAGTGTGGCTTTCCATTTGTGGACGCTGAAATTGTAAGGGACCAGCTGTATCAGCTGAATGTTCATCAGTCCATGGGGCCTGACAGGATTTGTCCCAGAGTTCTGAAGGACCTACTGCATCTTATGGCAGGACCCCTCTTGATCATCTACCAAAGGTCTTGAGAGTCTGGGGAGGTCCCTGATGACTGGAAGCTAGCCAGTGCTATTCCAATCTACAAAAGGGCATGAGGGAAGACCCAGGGAACTACAGACCTGTTAGTTTAACCTCAGTTCCTGGAAAAATTACGGACAAGGTCATACTGGGTACTATTGAAAGACATTTAAAGAATAATGCAGTCACCAGGCACAGTCGAGATGGGTTCACAAAGGGAAAGTCCTGTTTAACTAATTTGATATTTTTCTGTGATAAAGTCAACTGCCTAGTGGATGAAGGGAAGGCGGTGGATGTAGTTTTTCTGGATTTTAGTGAGGCTTTTGATACTGTCCCAAATAGCATCCTTCTGGACAAGTTGTCCAACTGCAAGATGAACAAGTTCATGGTGTGCTGGGTGAAGAGCTGACTGAAGGGCAGAGCTCAAAGGGTTGTAGTGAATGGGGCTGCATCTGGCAGGTGACTATTCACTAGAGGTATTCCTCAGGGTTCAATTCTAGGGCCAGTCCTGTTCAATATTTTTATCAATGATCTGGATGCAGGACTTGAATGCACCATTAGCAAGTTTGCTGATGATACTAAACTGGGAGGTGCTGTTGACTCTCTCAAGGGACAACAATAGACCTTGCAGAGGGATCTAGATGGGTTGGAGCACCGGGCAACCATCAGTGGCATAAAATTTAACAAGTCCAAGTGCCAGATCCTGCACCTGGGACAGAGTAATGCTGGGCACAAGTATAAATTGTGAGAGGAGTGGCTGGAGAGCAGCCCTGCAGAAAGGGATCTGGGAATGCTGGTCATCACCAGGCTCAATAGGAGTCAGCAGTGGGCCCTTGCAGCCAAGAGGGCAAACTGCATTCTGGGGTGCATCAGAGTAGAACCAGCCAGTCAAGAGAGGTGATTATCCTGCTGTATTTAGCAGAGAGTCACCAGTATTTTTAATTGATAGCATTTCATTTTCATCATAAATCCTACATATTCTCTCTTAGTAGTGTTCTTTTATATGAAATAATTATTCCTGATTTGGCGGAGTTCAGTGTCATGTTATCTTTCAGGGTTTTAGATTTCCTTAGCATTTCTTAGTGAATATTTATTGTTTGGAAAAGGAAAACTACTACTTGCATATTCAACTTTCAATCATTTGTTCAACTGAAATAGTCATTGAACTGAATTTGTTGAATAAATAGAAATTAACAAATTCCCTTCTGCAGAAAGAGCTATTACTGGCAAATCCTGGTTCATTGACTTAGGTGACTTTTAATTCTTTTAGAAATTTAGTAGAAAGCATATCATGCAGTCATTAGTTTTCATAGTAATACATTGAGGTCTTTGAGATTTTGCCTGTATGTTTATATTTGGGGATTTTTTACAGGCTTTTAATGCTTTCCATCTTTGTCAGGCTAGCATTTTAGTAATTTAAACAGCAAACATTTTGTATATTTTGTTTTAAAACAACAACTGCATCAGTATTCTGATCTGCACTGTGTTTCAGTAATTCCATATTGGATTTTATTGTCTCTTACAAGTAAAATATTTTCTTCTCATCATGCCAGCACTGTGAACTTCAGTCTGAAAGTGGACTGGACTTTTGTTCTTAATGCATTGTAGCAAAAGTTGTATGTTTAGTCTAAGAGGCCCTGCTGTGTGCTGAACTGAACACTAAGAAATAGTATCTGGCTGTTTGTTAGTCTTGCCTCTGTTAGAGGTGCAAGTGGCAAAAGTACTATATTAAAGAAGTAGCAGCAGTTCTTATAAATAAACACTCTACAAACCCACAGAATTACTGGTATTTCAAGTCACCATCAATAAAATATAAAAGCACTTTTCCTCTAGTTAATGCAGAAAAAAAAATTTAGGTTGCTACTACAATATATATAAAAAGTAATAAATTTCCTGGCTGCATTAATCCCCCCCCCCCCCCCCCGCCCCGGTCGCGACGAGAGATGTTTTTTTTTTTTNGGAGTGACAGTTCATTCAGGTTCTTTGTGTTCTTCTTTGTATATATCTGTCAGTTTGCTGTACATTTACTTCAAGCTGCAGGATTTCAAAGATGGGGAAACTGGTGAGTATTCTGCTTTCTGTAGCACTGTACTGTCTGTAAGACAAACGCTCATATTTGATATAGAAACTATAAACCAGTCTGTGTTTTTAAAAGAAGCAATAATCTTGTGTTCACTGGAATTCTTACATTTAGCACTCAAAAAAGCATTTTTGAAGTGCCCTTAACAAGAAAAAGTATGTGAAACGTATCCCAAGAGTGTAAGATACTTCTGTTATTAGGCTGGTCAAAATTTTCTTTCAATGTAAGCCACTGTTGTGGTTTCACCCCAGCCAGCCACCCACCAAGCTCCATGCAGCCGCTTGCTCACTCCCTCACCAGCGGGATGGGAGAGAGAATCAGAAGGGTAAAAGCTGGAAAATTCATGGGTTGAGATAAAGACAGTTTAATAGGGAAAGCAAAAGCCACACACAAGCAATGCAAAACAAGGAATGTATTCACTGCTTCCCATGGGCAGGCAGGTGTTCAGCTATCTCCAGGAGAGCAAGGCCCCAGCACGTGTGACGGTTACTTGGGAAGATAAATGCCATCACTCCAAACATTCCTCCTTTCCTCCTTCTTCCCCCCACTTTATATACTGAGCATGATGTCATATGGTCTGGAATATCCCTTTGGTCAGTTGGGCTCACCTGTCCCAGCTGTGTCTCCTTCCAACCTCAGCCCCCTTGCCAGCATGGCAGTACAAAAAGCAGAAGAGGCCTTGGCTGTGTGTAAGCACTGCTCAGCAATAGCAAAAACATCTCTATATTATCAACACTGTGTTCAGCACAAATCCAAAACACAGCCCCATACCAGCCACTGTGATGTAAGTTAACTCTACCCCAGCCAAAACCAGCACAACCACTTTGAACTACTCTTTTATATATTACCTCTCCTCTTTTAGTGGTGTATGGAGAACTTATTTTCTCTGTATTTAGGATAAATAAAGAAGCAAAACTTGGAGAAAATGAGAATAATTTAGGCTGTAATATTTTACTGTTTGAATATTATTTTGTATCGTTTGTTATTTCAAATTATATTCATATACTAATGAAATTTATTGCTAAAATTTGAAGAATGAAACAATAATGTATTTGGGTGAATATAGTGTTATATCTCTTTGATATTATTTGAAAAGTTCATTTGTCTGAGTCAGCTTCTTATTCTGTAATAGTTGATTTTTCATTTTGGTGGTTATAAATATATAAACTTTTACTTGAAGCTTTTATATAGGTATAGCTTTATTTGAAGCTTCAAGGTCTAATATTAAGATTTTACATGGAAAAGCTATTGGGAATCGCTCACCCTTCTTGGAAAAAAAACAAAACAACAAACTTGAATTAACAAAAAGCATGGTTGTAGTAGTCGGCTGATAGCATGGAGAGCTATGACTGGCAATAATGTACCTGGGTAATGACATTTCTGTGTATCAGTGGTTTTCTGCTGACCTCCAAATGTACATAAGGCAGAAAAAATATCATTGCTTTAGAACTGGAGTGTAAGAAAAAATCCTGCTTTATTATTTTTACTCTCAAAGCCACTATTTTGCTTTTTCATAGATACCTCGATTGACATGAACCAAGTAAAAAAGTGATTTTAGAGGACCAACTCACCAAGTAAAAAAGTGATTTTAGAGGACCAACTCTCCAAGTATGGGGTGTGTGCTTTTAAGGATACTTGGGTAAGGGGTATGAAAAGTAGCCAGATTATCATCAGATGCTAATTGCAGTTTTGATTTTGGAGTTCTGTGGTAGAATCCAGTTGAGCATAGGGGATATCAAAGCAATTTGAAACAAGTAGAAGAAAGTTTTAAGGTTGTTTGGGTTTACAGAAATTTTTTGCTCTTTTTGGTGAAAGAATCTTTTCTGTCTTAATGTGTTATTCTTCCTAAGGCAATCTGATTTTTGTGAATTCAAGTTTATGTTGATGTTTCAAATTTGAAGAATGGGGAAATATTTGAAGTAGATACTGATATAGCAATCTGTTCTCTTAATCTGACACTATCTACTTAAAAAAATTATATTAACCCCAATTGAGAAAGCATCATTGTGTGGATACAATGAAATTAATTTTCCCACAGAAGCTCTGTGTGTGTGCGCCATATTTTTTCTTTTCTTTTTGAAGAAGTTAGAAGCTATCTTTTTAGGGAAATTTTCCACAAAGTTATGTAGCCTTAAATTATTCTTGAATGACAGTATGACAAAAAAACCCCCAAAAGTTGATGAGCAAATCTCTAATGTCTTTCTTAATTTCTTCACAACTCTCCTCAAGAATAATCATCTTTGCTAAAATTTTCCTTATAGTTTCATTGCATGCATTGTGAAAATGGCAGCTAAACTGTAAAAGCTTATTATAGAACAGAAATATGCTCATGTATAATTTTCATTAGTTTTTCTTCAAAAATATTCAGTTGATCAGAACCAGGATATTATAAAGCTTCCCTTGATTTGGATACCTGTGGTTGAATGGTTCATGTGCTGTGCTAGTCAAGTTTTTCTTTTCTTTTTCCTTCAGTGGGTGGATTTCATCTCTTACTGGTCTTAATAAGAGTATCCCTGTTGGCATTATGATGATAATCATAGCTGCATTTTTCACAGCATCTGCTGTTGTTTCATTAGTTATGTTTAAAAAGGTAAGTTACTTATTATTCCCCTCTTCTGTTTTCTGTGTTCTGGAATTTGCTTTCCTGCTTGAGAGGTATTTGCTCAGAAAGTAATGGGGGATTAAATTGTATTCTTGGGAATGTGCCTGTGCCTTACCTTTTAACAACTGTGCTTAAGTAGTACTTTTTTTGCTTATACTGTCATGGAGTAATGAAATGCTGTTTTAACAGTGCACTTATTTCTGCAAACTAAAATGGGGAAGGATAGCTTTGAACAAGAGAAGTTGGGAGGTGAGCCCCCAGTGAAAGGGTAGGTGAGTGCACTGGATACTAAGATAGGGACCTGTAGATGCAAGATTGTAATTTTCAAATCTGTGATTATTCATCAGGCTGAGTGAAGTGTGATTCTGGACTTCAGCAAAGCCTTTGACACTGCCTCCCACAGCATACCCCTGGAAAAGCTGGCAGCCCACAGCTTGGACAGGGGCACTCTGTGCTGGGTTAGGAACTGGCTGGAGGGCTGGGCCCGGAGAGTGGTGGTGAACGGTGCTGCATCCAGTTGGTGGACGGTCACTAGTGGTGTCCCCCAGGGATCAGTGTTGGGCCCAGTCCTGTTTAATATCTTTATCAACGATTTAGATGAGGGGATTGAGTCCACCATTAGTAAATTTGCAGATGACACCAAGCTAGGGGGCAATGTCGATCAGCTGGAAGGCAGGAGGGCTCTGCAGAGGGACTTGGACAGACTGGAGAGTTGGGCTGGTTCCAATGGGATGAGGTTCAACAAGGCCAAGTGCCGGGCCCTGCACTTTGGCCACAACAACCCCCTGCAGCGCTACAGGCTGGGGACAGAGTGGCTGGAGAGCAGCCAGGTAGAAAGGGATCTTGGAGTTTGGATTGACAGGAAGCTGAACATGAGCCAGCAGTGTGCCCAGGTGGCCAAGAAGGCCAATGGCATCCTGGCCTGGATCAGGAACAGTGTGGCCAGCAGGAACAGGGAGGTGATTCTGACCCTGTACTCAGCGCTGGTGAGGCCACACCTGGAGTACTGTGTCCAGTTCTGGGCCCCTCACTTCAGGAAGGATATTGAGGTGCTGGAGCAGGTCCAGAGAAGAGCAACCAGGCTGGTGAAGGGACTTGAGCACAAGTCCTATGAGGAGAGGCTGAGGGAGCTGGGGTGGTTTAGCCTGGAGAAGAGAAGGCCCAGGGGAGACCTCATCACTCTCTACAACTCTCTGAAAGGAGGTTGTAGCCAGGTGGGGGTTGGTCTCTTCTCCCAGGCAACCAGCAGTAAGACAAGAGGGCATGGTCTTAAGCTCTGCCAGGGAGGTTTACGTTAGATATTAGGAAAAAATTCTTTACAGAGAGGGTAATTGGCATTGGAATGGGCTGCCCAGGGAGGTGGTGGATTCTCTGTCCCTGGAGGTTTTTAAGATGAGACTGGATGTGGCACTTAGTGCCATAGTCTAGTAACCGTGGTGGTAGTGGATCAAGGGTTGGACTTGATGATCTCCGAAGTCCTTTCCAACCCGTGTGATTCTGTGATTCAAATGACTGCCAAGTTTCAGCTCATATAAAAATCATTCCCATTAAAATCAGTGAGTGAGATGCCTGGCACCTCGGAAAAGGATTTTTATTTCTCTGCTTGCATTATTTTAACATTTTGCTGTCAATTAGTGTTTGCATAGCATAAAAGCTCAAAGATGCTTTTCTCCCTTGGTTCCTTTTTGTGAATTTCCATCCAGAAGGCCTCCGTTTAGATAATAATATGCTAGTAAGTATTTTATGTTTTTTTGATTAAATGTACCTGAGAATTCTGCTGCTGATGTGCTTGTATTTCTAATAATTCAACCTCAGTTACAGTTACACTTGAAGGTTTTCATGTACCCAAACTCTACTGGCCTATTTACAAGGTGGAAACTTCCCTTCTCCTTGTTTGATTTTTGCATAAATACTCAGGTATAAGAGATAGAAACTGTTGCCTTAAGATCATGATGCCTGCTAGCACCTGAA
>VXAY01005494.1:2219-32368 GCA_013399855.1 Oxyruncus cristatus
GGGGAAGCCGGCGGCGGCTCCCCCGCGGGCTCTCGGTGCTCTCAGGGCGGCGGGCGCCGCGCGGCCCCGCTTCTCCCGCGGTGTCGGGCCGAGCCCAGCACCGCTCCGGGCGGGGGAGGGTTGCTCGCGCAGCCGCGGCGGCGCAGATGCTCGCGGGGGCCGCCGGGAGCCGCAGTCCTGGGGTCGAAGCTTCCGCCCCGCCCGGCGCAGGTCTTGTCGAGGCGCGGCCGGCCCTGCTCTCGTCTGCATTGAGGCGCTCTGCGCGGAGCACAGTTTTCCCCCGGCCGGGAAACGAGGAGGGTCCCGGGTCCTCACCGTCAGCCCCTCTCCACACGGATCGGCCACACTGTACGCTCAGAGCTGCTCCAAGCCCAGCAGAAAAAATGTTGGCGCTGGTGGTAATAGCCACCACCAGCAGAAAGCCTGATTTTGGGTTAATCAGGAATTTCATAGCAAAGCAGTCTTTTATTTCAATTACAAAGGCGTTAAAGGATAATGGATCCCATCTACAAGATCCTTTTTCCTGGCTAGAAACAGACAAATATTTTGTATGACATCACTATTACTTTCCTTTGAATTTAGGTTCAGTGTGGTAAATGTGGATGGAAAGTTTTCCATTCAAAGGAAAATGCTGCATTTCAAAATTTGATCCCAATGATGCCTCAGAGCTTTTTTTTTATTATTTTTAAATTTTCATAGATTTTAGAACAAGTTGTGTAGTTAGATTTTAATGTAGCTGTATTATATCCCTTATGCTGTAGCATAATGTTTACACATACCCAACCCTACTACCCCTTCATATCAATCCCTCCAAAATTCTGTTAGCATGTTTAGTCTTCTTTTCAAGGTAGAATTGTAGGAAATAAATAGGGCGATTTTTAGGGGTTCTCATGGTTGCCTCACGTTGGGGTGCCTGGAGGTTGTTTGTTTTGGGGGAGTAGGGAGTCATTTGGTGGTTGGGGACTGATGCTGCTGGTTGCTGCTTGCAGGTCTACTCACAGTTACTTACAGTATGAAGGCGGCCGGAAAGCGTGTAAGGCAGAGAGACCAGTCTGGGCTCACTGCCAAGGGACCACGCGGTCAGGACAGGGAAACATCATGGTAGGTCAGAGAAGACAACCCATGGACTGGCGAAGGAAGGTGACAGCCAGCCCTGGATGACCCAATCGGATTCAAGAACAAGGCTGTATTACCTTTTTAGGAAGAAAAGGAGCAGGGCTTGGCATGGGAGGAGCGGGGGAGTGGTTCTGTAAATCAAGGGACCTTAAAAGGACTCGTCCCTCCCATCCACATGTGCTCTCAGACTCTGGCAGGGGGCTGACCGCACCCAGCGAGCTGAGATTAAAGTTCTTTGTTTCACTCTATTTGGCTGTCTCTTGAAATTTAATTAGAGATATTTCTCACAGAATTGTAGAAAAACACCCTAAGGCCTGGACCAGAAGATACCACACAGACACAGCAACCTTCAAGCCCAGAACTTTGGAGGAACTCCAAGAACTGTATGTGCTGCGAAGAAGATGAAGATGAGGAAGAAGAGGTTCCAGATGTCCCCAGACCGAATGCCCGAAGGGGCATGTCAGGGGAAAGAATGGGGCAGAACCAGGGGTGGACAAATCTGGGATTGGATGGACCTTATAAAATCATAGAGCCACTGTCTGGGTGTGCATGCATTGTATGTATTCCTCTAGGCCTACAGACTCATTTAAGGACCTGCTCTTTTATCTTATACACTAAATTGGCCTGGAGTCTTCTTCTCCGCAGTCTTTTAGGCAACACCAATGGAATGCTATGAAAAAACAATTAGTTTTTAAATCAAACTATGATTTTCACAAACAACATTTTGTCTATAGTGTTTATAGTGTGTATAGGACTTAAAATGTTCATAAAAGCACTAATGGTATTTTCAAAATGTTCACAGTGTGTTTAGAGTTGGTCAAGAGTAACCACCAAACACTACAAGTAAATCTTGTTTGTAAAAGAAATGGAAGTGTGCTCAGTTGAAAGCATTCAGATTCCTCCTATTTGTAATAAATAGCAATAAATACATTTGGGGAATAAAGCTCAGAAGCTGGGAAAGGGCCCTGCAGGAGATGTTGTGGTACATTCCTGTACCATTGTTATGGGTAGTCAATAAAATTGCTCAATCAAACGGAAGTTGGTATAAGCACACTGAAATGGTTAAAAGTTGATGCTTTAATTGCAGGCCCAGATTTGCAAAGGGAGGGGGAATGGGGGTTCGGCTTGCTGAGCAGTTTAATCTAACATGTTATGTCTTATCTTGTAATGTTGTGGATTACTAACCACAATTGACCTTGTGATTCTGTAAGTTCTTTGTTCTAAGTATCTTAATAGAAATGAAATGCATTCACAAGTGAGGAGTGAAAGATGGCACCTGCAACAATTTACTGGCATGGACTAAAACCCCCCCTCGGACTGAACCCTAGCAACGGGACCTGGCAACAAGCCCCAGCAACAGGACAACGCGAAACCAGAACCAATGTTCTGGAAGCCCGGGAAATGGAGTCCAATGATAGACTTGGGGGGGGAGGAGAGTAAAAGGGAGTATAAAAGATGGGTCCTGACTTGTACTCGGGCGGACCGCTGGCGGAACGGGAGCTTCCGCCAGTCACCCAGCGCGCTGATTTGCTCATTTGTCTTTTTAATAAACTTTTCCTATCTTTTTAAATTACAATATCTGGTCTCTTGACTATAACACCATCACTGTTGAGGCTGTGGATTTTGTGCAAAACAAATGCCCAGCTGCAAACACTAACCTGAATCCCTCGAGCAAATGATCTGAGTGAATCAAGATATCACGGCTCTTTTAGTTCCTTGCCAGTGTTCAACTGGACATCACTGTTCTCATAATTTACATTGTGGGAGACAAGAGCATTCTGCAGTGGCCTATAAAAAAAAACACCTCCAAAAAAACCCCCAAGCCCCAACCACCAAAACACTCCAAAACCCCTAGAACATTAAAAAAAGACATCCCCTACTGATTGCCACCTTAACCTAAAACAGGAGATTTCTCCCTGCAGCATTTGGGTGGTTCCTTTTTGCAGACCCTGTGCAGGGAAAGGCCTAATGCATGGTGATAAACTTCAGTACAAGGGACACCAAATCTTTCGAAGCAATCACAAACATTTTCTACATCAATTTGCCAGTTCCCTTTGCTGTTTAGATGGCATTTTTAGTGGAAAGTATCCATAACTTCATGCTGCCATCTTCCAGCTGCACCTTACTGCACACACAGCCCATACTGGCCATTTCATACAGATTTAGATATCTTAAGTACACACTGCCCAGAAGTTACTCAAGCAAATCCTTCTGGAAGACCTGCCTGAGAAATGCAAGCTCACTGCTAGGATATCACTGGGAGGCTGTGTCCAGACCATGTGCTGCAGCATGATGCCACGATTTATTTTGAGAGTCATACGTGGCAGCTGCTTCTGGCTGGTAGGACCATTGCTGCTACCACGTGGTGTGAGAGACTGAAATGTTCTCGTTAATGGCTTAAACATTGTTAAAATCACCAAAGGATTTTTGTCCACTGCAGCAAAATGTGCATAGAAGCAGCTGCTCATCTATGCCCACAGAAGCCCATCCCTCCCCGCATATGCTTCCTGACAGGAACTGGACTGTGAATTAAGTCACCTGATGGGAACTTGAGATAAGATAAAGATATTGTCTAAATATCTCAGGTCTAAGGGGAAGTAAACAAGTCTGAGTGGAGAAGAATATAACTACAGAGAAAGCCATTCTCAGCAGCTATGTTGAAAATAAGCTCTGGCTGGGTTGGCGGGGGCAGAAAGCCCTAACGCCCAGACTCATTTGCTGAGGCAAGGTTTGCACCGCCTGGGGAGGGCCACACCCTTCAAGTCGGAATGATGCTCTTTATAAAGGTAATTGTCCTCTGCTCAATTATAAAACTAGCCCCTTCTCTGCCCCCCCCCCCCTCCCCGGGAAGGTCTGATGGGGCATTATGAGAGGCGGTGGTCATTTCTTAAAAGGTGTCAAAAACCATCAAGACGCCCTGAGGCCTTCCACCGGCCTTCCTACACGTGATCCGAAAGTGTTGCAATAGATCCAGAGTCTGTTGCAAGAGACAGTGTAAAAGTTCCCACCCATTCACAGGGGAGGTACTACGGTGTTCCCACCTACGCTGAGTGCATTCTAACCTATTGGACTTTGTGTTCCCTGGGCTTTCCCCTCCACCCGATGGATCCAGACTGCAAGCATCACTTTGACCAACGGACATCAAAATTAAAATAATCAAGTGACATCGCAGGTTCCAAGGGTGGTGAATGTACACCTTTTTACTCTCACCATTTCTTTCTCTTTCTTCTCTTTTATATATTTTCTTAAGTAATGTTTTAATGCTTTCATATTGCGGTATTGTGATGGGTGATCAATAAATTTGCTCAATCAAACAGAAGTTGGCATAGGTACATTAAAATGGTTAAAAGTTAATGCTTTAATTGCAGGTTGGAGAGTTGCAAAGGGAGGGGGAACTAGGGGGTTTTGCTTGCTGAGCAGTATAGTTTAAAATGCTATGTCTTGTCTTGTAATGTCGCAGATGACTAATCACAATGACAATTAATCTTATGATTCTGTAAGTTTTTGTTCTAAGTTTATTTATAGGAATGGAATGCATTTACAAGTGAGGAGTGAAGGGAAGCACCTGCTGCAATTTACTGGAAGTTTCCACATGGTTAACTCCTATGGACTAAAACCCCTGTCGGACTGAACCCCAGCAACAGGATTTAGCAACAGGGCCCAGCAACAGGACGAAGCCCGCGAAACCAGAACCAGTGTTTTGGAAGCCCGCGAAGTGAAGCCCAATGAGAGACTAAGGGGGGAGGAGATTGAAAAGGGGTATAAAAGATGAGTTCTGACTTGTATTCGGGGCTGACTGCTGGTGGAACGGGAGCTTCCCCCGATCACCCAGCGCGCTGTTTTGCTCATTTGCTTTTTAATAAACTTTTCCTATCTTTTAAATTACAATATCTGGTCTCTTGACTATAACAGTATTACTAGAGATAATAATAACCAGAACAGCTTGTAGTGGTTTTGATTCTAGGCCTTCCTTGGTATCCAGGTTGTAACCAAGGAACCAAGGCCATGTTCCCAGTGTTCCATACGATTTTTACGTAATCAAGGGTATAAATAAGAAGGGAGAGGAGGCTCTTGCTCTGTTCTCTTCCGGTGGTCTGAACACGCAAGTTCTCTGCTGTTGGTCCTACTTGTGTGGAGGAGTGAGGCCTAGTGAAGCCTTGTAGGCCTCAGGAGGCGGCGGGTGCCAGCAGTTGTTCGGCGCGATTCTGTTATCTCAAGGAAAGTAGTAAGCTTTTCTTTTACTAGTTCTTTGTTGTTTGCTCCCAGGTTTTGGTAGTGTATATCTGTTTTCCCCTTTTCCCGTTTTTCTTCCTTTGCCCCGGGGGAAGAAGGGAGGGGGAGGTTTTCCCTGTGGGCTAGGAGAGTTTGCGTAAAGCCAACACACAGCTACATACCTGCTCTCTGTTGCAACCAAATTGTTCTAAAATAAACCCTACACACAAATATATTTACAAACACTGATCATTCAGGGTCATCTCACTAGAGATCTGTTAGTAAGAGCCTGGGTTACCCTTCCCTTGTGAGGCGGGCCATAACACTTGGGTCCTCAAAAGAGTGGAAATTTGGTATTTCTCTGGGTCAGGATTCTTCCCACTCTTCTGTATCCCTTTCTAGGACTTCCTCCAGCCACATGAAGCTGTGAAGTCAGACTGCTGAGTCTGCAAGCTATAAGAAAATCTACCCAACCCTCAGAGCACAGGGTTCATAGTTCCTCACTGTGCACTTCTCCTTTCATATTTAGATATAATCTCTTTCCTTCTCAAAAATTATTTTTTTAATAACAACTCCCAAACTAGTGTAGCTTCAATTCAGCCCAGGAACAGTAATGTGCTCTATGTGTCACAGCACAGCAGTGATGACAGACCCGAACAACACTGTAGTGACCCATATTTTTCCAGCACGCAGATCCATATAAGCTTATTTTATGCTCCTTTACCCATTTTCCTTTGCTCCAGTTGTCTAGACTTTTCTGCGGTTTTCTTTCACTATTTTTTTTTTTTTTTAATTTCTGTTAAATAGTACATAAAGGCATCCTGTATTTTTACTTTGAATATGGTGCACATGATAAGGCTGCTGAAAACAAGGGCAGTGCAAATTTTTGCCTAGTAAAAGCACAGGCTTTTCTCCTCTCATTTATTGCTCTGTCCTCAGTTAAGCATGTTCTGGGGAGTTTAGCAAGGAGTGTTTGCTAGAATGTCTTGGTTCCATGTCCCCCCACACTGATATCTTAGATCAAGTGATCGAGAACCTTCTATCACAATCATTTTTAATGACAATATAAAGTCTATACTATAGAGCAGGCAAGAATTCTGCATTGTCTCATGAACTGTAACTCTTCTAAAAGAAGAGGGAAGCATTAAAAAAATAATTCACCATTTGCAACAGAGGGTTAGAGTGACAATAAATATGCATTTTTCCAAAGATCAGAATAAAACCTCCCAACTTAAAATGCTATCCAAAATTGCAGGTGCTAGCAGCAGATCACCCCTAAATGCATTTTCTTCCATCACAAAAGTCTGAAAATCCAGCAAATCTGTGTGGTGAGATGCTTCAACAAGCACAGTGGTTAACATGGACATTAAAAGCATCCATGGCTGCTGAGTAATTATTCATGTCTCAGAACAGTTGCTGCCCTTGCAGGCTTATACAGACACTGATATAGAAGCGTGTACTTCCAAATTTTCCTCCCAGCCACACCAGCCAGGGACCGAGTGTCTCTAACATGAAAGCTGAGAGTGTTGTACACGAGATGGCACAGAGGAAGAGGTGCCAGCATCCCACCAGGTACCCTGGGCCTGCTCCAGCCCAGTCCCTGGCTTACATGGCCTGGTGAAGAGTCCTGGGCAGCAGACAGGACAACATGAGCAAAACAGAAATGCGATGGCTCAGGTCCAGAGCTAATGCACTGTGAATTCATTCAATGATACAGAATCCAGCAGTGCTTGTGCCTCATATGTTCAACCAGTCTCTCAAATAAACTTACACTGTTTTTTGCTCTTAGGAGGAAATTAGGTCAGGAGTTTGCCAGCAAAGCATTATCATCCAAGAGAAGTTTTGGGGTGTTTTTTGGTTTGGGTTTTTCTTCCCCCTTCATGCTCCTTCCTAAGAAATCTTTGCCAGTGTGATTATGGAGCCTAGATCAAGCTGCTGACAAACAGACCAGCAATTCAGACACCAAAGTAATTGACAGAAATACCCACAAAGGGTGAAAAGAGATTCTTATACTTGTCTGCAATAAAAGAAAACAGACATTTCTACTCAGTCTTTTTTTCTGAAAGAAAGGAGTTTGGGAGCATTTTTTCATTACATTATAGAAAAATTTCCTTGGCAGCTAAACTATAAAAAATAGAAAAGCAAAAAAATTCAAATAAACCAATAAACATTTTATGGAATTGCCTGTGTTCAGGTTATGGTTCCAATCTGATCTTCCTAGGCACTGTCCTTTTCTTCTCCTTCACCTACATACAGGTGGTGCAGGAGTGGCTGGGGACCGGCAGCAAGAAGCAGGAGCAGGCTAGTTGTGATGGGATCATCTTTCAGGGTTAGGAGCTACTCAGCAGGGCTGTCATCTCATCATCTACCAATCTCCCCAAGACACGATTTCTCCTAAGGGGCCAAAAGCCATCTGAAAGTGGTGGTGAAGGAGTTGAAAACTGCACAGCAATAAGCAGCTGGTGGTCCTCACAGGTTACCCAGGACATGCAAGGAAGTACTCTGCCCTGCGCATCTTGGTGGCGAGAAGTCCAAACCAGAATAATTTTTCCTCAGCTGCACAGCTGGGTATGTTTTTGTGCAAACTAACCATTTGGGAGTCTTCACTGAGGGAGAAAATGTTTGTCCGCATCCATCACCATCTTCCCCAGAGAGGTGATGTTCCTGGGAAGGTCCCCTGGTAGCACCAGCACGAGCAGCATGTCAGCACTCTGCAGGAGCTTTCTCACACATCACTGCTGTCCTCTTCAGGGGCTTCCTGAGGCAAACACCAGGCCACCTTAGTTATTTTTGGCTGAACACCATCAACTGTCACTGTTGCTTATATGCCTGCAGATCTATTAGCATGATGCCTCAGAGCTTTTTGGGTTTTTTAACTTTTGTAGATTTTAGAACAAGTTGTGTAGTTAATGTAGATTTTAATGTAGCTATATTATATCCCTTACCCTTAACATAGTAGTTACATATACCCAACTCTGTTACCCCATTCCATATCAATATCTCTAAATTCCATTAGTGTATTTAGTCTTCTTTTAAGGTAGAATTCTAGAAAACCACCCTAAGGCCTGGACTATAGAAGATATCACACAGACACAGCGACCTTCAAGCCCAGAACTTTGAAGGAACTCCAAGAACTGTGCGTGCTGTGAAGATGAAGATGAGGAAGAAGGAGTCCCAAACCCAATTCCTGAAGGGGCATATCAGGGGACAGAACCAGAGGTGGACAAATCTGGGATTGCATGGACCTTATTATAAAATCACAGAACCACTGTCCAGAGGTGCACACATCCCTGGGCTTCAGGCCTGAGACTGAAGGACCTACTCTCTTTATCTTATACACTAAATTGGCCTGGAGTCTATTTTCTCCGAGGTCTCTTAAGGCAACAGCACTTCTAAATGTAATCAGCCTATTGCAGTGTTATCTTCAATTATTTGGCACTCAGGTCTATTGACATTTGGCCATGAAAACGAAGGGGATTTTTGTTTGTGCTAGTTGCAACAGAAGACAGATTTACCGATGCAGACATCAGCAACATAACCAGGAACTTAAAATGAGCCATTAATATTAAAAGAGCAACTGAAAGGAAGGTCACTCCCCATAGACAAGTTGGATGTACCTCTTTCCAGCGGATTTTATAATCCTTTATAAGACCTTGAACCTGCAATCAGCTCTCCATAGGTTGACACCAGCACTGCCAGGGTGTGTCCTAAAGCTGGAGGTTTTCAAGCTGGCAAGCTAATGTTGTACCATTAGAACAGAGAAGAAATCCTGTGCCACCACAGAGCAGAGCAGTGATGGTGCTACGTGTAGGGGTTGTTTTCTTAGCTCACTTCACCTGCTTGGAAACAAATTGCATTGATTTAGTCAGAGAAATGTGGGAAGTGTTTCGGAGAAAACTTTGCAGCAGTACAGGAGGAGGGACTGTGATCACAGGCTACTCAGCTGCAGTCACTTCTAGGGGCTTTACCAGGATGGGCCTTGCCCTAAGTGCAACAGCCCCTCACTGGTGGGTGATGCTGGATTGCACTCAGTTGCATGAACCCCTGCTGAACCATACCCAGCACCCTTTCTCTCCTCCTTTTTGTCCTAAAAAGCTCCTGCCCAGGCCCTTCTTAGGGTGGTGTTAGTATTCAGGTTAATGAGGAGTCTCATTAACCTCTGGTGACTATGCAGCAGCTGCCAGGGCACGTGTCCATCCATCTTCTTTGCTACCATTTGCCATTAGCAGGACAGGGTGAAGCAGCAGAGCTGCCTCCTCCCTGAGCTGCTGACATCAGTGGATATGCCACAGCCCTGTGTCTCCAAATCCTACTGGCAGTGATGAGATCCCAGCCTCTACCACGAGGACTATGAAACCATTTTAGTAGGACAAATGGTCCTGCTGGGGATGGCCTGTCCCTTCTAGGAATGCCCATTTCATAATCTTATTGGGAAAAATACTAATAAATAAATTTCGTGATGTGTCACGGAGCTTCATTCCACTTAAACATCACCCCTCAAAAAACATCACTCATGAAAAGACATTAATCTTTGCATAAGAATGCTACAGTTTAGTTCATCTACATCAACCTACCTTTATACCCCACAGACCCGTAAATCTGAGCGTGAGACAGTTCTGCAATACATTCGTTTTACAAAAGACTTAGGTACTCCACTGGCAGCTTCTCCATTAATTACACCACTGCAATCCCTCGATTGACCCCAGAGCCTCCAGCGTCACTTCTGCCCACCAGCTCTCTCTGTCCAGCAGCACAGGCACATGAGTGGAGTTTCTTTCTCTGGATTAGGTAATCCTAATCAATAGAATGACCAGTTTAAACTCAGCAGTGTTTGAGCCATTAACAGGAGAAAATAATTTGAGAAATGGAAAAGCACAAGTTATATAGTAGCTATATGGGAGATAAATATATATACACACCCAAGTTTTGCAAATATACATACATATATGCAAAAAGTTATGTGGGGAAGCAAAGCCATTGTGTGAAGGTCACACAACTTGCAGACTCATGAAATAAATGAAAGTCACTGCGCTGTCAAGCAGCTGCCACTCCTTGGAAAGGCTCTGGTGTGCACTTGTGCTGATGAAAGACCCTGCACAGAAACCAGTGCTTCTCATTGGGACCACAGAAATGATATGGAAAAAAATCCACCAGGCTTTCCTCCCCCTTGCACCATCTGGCACACTGTCATACAAGGGGCTTTAAACCCTGCCGTGGCCAGGCATGCAGATGGGGGTTGACCTGGAGGGCAGTGCCGAGCCCTGGCTGGATGCCCAGGAGCTTCTGGGGCAGTCAAGCTGTGGCACCACCAAGATGGAGCCTCCCACAACACCTGAGCCACTATTACATTAGCTTTAGCCGTGGAGAAGGAACTTGCTCTAAGCTGTGTAGGCTACAAAGAACTATAGGTAATGTCTATGAAGCCATGCTGCTTTGTGAGCAGCTGGAAGGGGCTGGATGCTGCGGGGAAGAGTGGATTGTAACGACTGCTGGAAAACAGTTCGAAACTTGGTTGTAGCTCAGACTAAGTCTTACTTTGGCATCAGCTGAACTCCTCAAAAATATAGATAAAAATAAAAAAAAAAAACCCACACACAAAGAAGGAAGCAAGATCTCGCACTTGGCTGCATTATTAGTTTCCCAGCCTTGTTGTAATGTCAGGGGAAGGTGGTTTCTGAAGGCATCCACCAGCCATGCTGCCTGCTGAGCTGCATCCCACAACCCAGGCTTGCTCTGGAAGGCTACGCAAAGGGATTCCTCACAAATGCCTTCAGGCTTCTGAATAAAAGCACAGATGCTGTTTATACTGTTCTCTAGCATCTTGGTGCATTATATCTTTAAAAAATTATTTGAATCAAAGCTCTCATTCTTTAATTAAACTTCATTTAGCTGCCATCTGCCTTGGATCAAAATGGCTTCATGTTTTGCAACTCTTAATGAAGATTGTTATTGGATTTGTAAACACATAAGCAACAAAAAAAACCCCAAAACCACCAAAGGCTTTGAAAAGTAATAAATGAGAAACACAGCGGAAGTGTCAAGATTTGCATCTTCACTCATCTAATTGTAATTAGAGTGGCTCCCATTCATCAGATAATCACAATAAACACAAAAAACAAGTGCCACTTGCCACTGCAGGATCAAGATTAGGGAAGCTGTGAGAATTACAGCTGAGGGAAACCAGTAATAATGCAAAATGATCTATCATTTTTCCAAAGTGGGAAGGGTCAGTGCTCCTAGGTCACAAGCACAGGCACCAGGGCAAGAGTTTCCCGCCGCAGCCATGGAAAATGGAAGTGGATCTTGGGGCCCTTAAACTACACAAAATTACAGCAGGAATCCCTGATTTTCACTGCACAAAATATATCTGTTACCAACACCCAGCAGCCTCAAAACCCAGCCATGGGAACCTAGAGGTGCCAGGCAGACGCAGAGCTCCCTGGTTTAGCATACAGGGCAGGGTACAAGGTGCCTATTAGAAAGTGGGGCTTGGGAGTATGCAGAACTGCATGTCATGGATCAGGAAACTTAGGGAAGAAAATCTGAGCCCAGAGCTTTGGCTTAGCCTGTGCCATAGTGGCACAGTCAGCCTTCCCCTACCCCATCTTGCTCACCAGACTCCAAGATGAGGATGCTGAGGATGCCAGCAGGAGAAGAGTCTCCTTGGTCAGTTTCCACCCCACTCTACCATTTACAGCCTTTATGATTACATTCAGCTTTCTGAATCAAATCATTAGTCCCCAGCACAGCTCCCATTCCCTAATTTAACTCCATAGCCTGCATTCACCCCTGCCTTTGGCAGCATCATTAGGGCCTGTGTGAGTGCAGTGCTTCAGCCCCAGAGCCAGAGCCTCTGCTTGAGGGATGCTGGGATGGGCAGCCTCCAACATCCCCATCATTACCGATCTGCGTGACTGCCTTTGGTGCTCTGGCATCAGACCTTTATGTTCTTCACAGAAAAAAAAAAAATCAAAATATAGTGAGTGTACTCTCCTAGGTTACACCTACTCAGTGGGATCTGACCTGTGAATAAGCCCCTTTCAGACATTTGGGAAGAGAAAAATGTATTTTTACCTCTGAATCATGTTTCTTTGTTTCCTAATTGGAGATCCTGCAGGTTTGAGCATCAGGCAGAAACAAGAAAGACTCAGATTTTGATGCCAACTGCTCAGATGTCAAACTGTATTTCTAATTGGGGTCACTGATACAGGCTTCGCCACCTTTGTGCACTATCCTACATTTGTTTGGATTTTGTTATCTCGTGATCATTTACATATAACTCCAGAGCAAATGCAAATCCAAAGCCAGGAAATAAAACTGCAGCTGTCTTGAAACAATTCTACTCACCATCAAGAACACTTCTACCAACCATCCGAAACCCTTCTGTGGCCTGAAGAGACATAGACTCAAGCAGACCAAAAACACATAAAACAAATAAAGCCTCGCATTGCACTCAGAAAAACTGTCATGAGTGACTTTGATCTTGTGTCCACCACTGTCCACCCTCCAGGAGACCACAGCTGCTGCTATCATGGCAGGTTTGCTCTGTGACAAGGCTGTGGCCCATCCTGCATCCTGGAGGAACACCCAGCAATGGTCACCCCCACAGTGATGCCATGTGTTGCTGCTTGGGATAACTCCAAAGTTACAATCGCCAGGGCCCTTACTTTACTGGTGGCTCATGCTGGGCTGCATTTACCTACACCCAAGCCAGGATGTTTCTTCTTGTTGGTTTCTTATGCCAGGATTAGTTCCCACTGTATCTCACCTGCGCATGGCTCTCAGCAGGCATAAAGCACAAATTAAAAATGTGCAATGGTTAGTAACAGCAGTCAGGGCCATTTGCTTCTGCTGCCAAACTCCAGAGGTAGAATATACAAGGCAGGAATTTCAAATAATATCCCTCAATTTACTGCCTTGTTTCGTACATGGGGCAAAGTGGCCCAGGGTGTGTGGAGGAGCCCAGGGGTTTCCCCAAATGCCCTCAGCATTGCCACTTGCAGTGGCCAAGCAATCTGGAACCTATGCTGCCTCAGCAGGAGCAGCCTGAAGAGAAGAAAGCTCAGGGGGGACCTTCGTGCTCTACACAACTACCTAAAAGGACATTGTAGCCAGGTAGAGGTCGGTCTCTTCTCCCAGGTAACACAAAAGGAAATGGCCTCAAGTTGCGCCAGGGGAGGTTTAGGTTGTGTATTATGGAAAAGTCTTCACCAAAAGGGAGGTCGGGCAGTGGAACAGGCTGTCTAGGGAAGTGCAAGAGTCACCATCCCTGGAAGTGCGAGAGTCACTATCATCCCACTCAAATCCCATTCAAATCTATGTGGATGTGGTTCATAGGGATGTGGTTTAGTGGTGAACATGGCAGTGCTGGGTTAATGGTTAGACTTGATATTAAAGGTCTTTTCCAAATGAAACAATTCTGTGATTCTATTGAGGGAACTTCCTCCCCCATAAGGCATCAAAGCCTCCCAGAAAATCATAGAGTCATAGAATGATAATCACAAAATCACAAAAAGTGAAGGAATTCACTGGATGAATATCTTTTCCTGGTTTAGACTATGGTTAAACTCATGCAACCCAATACTTCTGTGCCTTTCCAAGACCTGGGATGGCAGGAGGCTGGATGGGAAGGCTTGGGGAGATCTCACCTCTTGGGAGGCCTGAAACCTCCTTCCCTCTTAATGCAAATGCACTTCAGCTCCAGAGCCAACAGGAATCATGAGTGCAGGTGCCTGATGCTCTGAAGGGCTGGTTCCCTCCTCTGTCACCACTGCCGTTCTGTACCATCCTCTGGCAGCTCTGTACATGGATTTTTACAGCTTTGATTTAAATTAAATGAAGCATTAAAATGTTTTAGACCTCTTGGCTTCGAGCACTGGTGGCACTAAGGATTTACTGAGCAGTCCAAGCCTAACAAGGTCTGTCCAGGGGTGCCCTTCTGCCCTTACTCTTACCTACAAATGCTATTTATCAATACTATATGTAATAAAATAAGTACTTTTAAGAGCAAGGCAACACTTTTTATTTTTATTTAAAAAGGCCTTGATGGCAGGAATATAGTGTAAAAATCATTGGAAAAACTAAAAGGCATTGATACATATTGGAATATACACTTTTTACATAAATTACATTTATTTATTTATTTATTCTCTCATTTGAGGTTCTTATTCGGTATTGAGGTCTAATAGTTAATAGGTCCTGGGATCTGGACGTTTAGACCACCATAGTCTAACATGTACATGTTCATGGGCCATTGCTGAAAGAGAGGGAGAGAAAAAGAAGGCAAAAGTCTCTGTTAGGACAGAACACAAAACCATGTCAGAGGTTTGATGCATACATCAAACACAAAAACATGTTAGAGGTATACATCAAACCTCTGACATGTTTCAACACCAGCTGTTGCTCCCATTTTCCAAGGAGAAGAACCAACCCCAACCAAAACACCACCAGCAAACTTGACAAAATAACTTCTAAATTTGTATTTCTCTTGCTCTTTTTGGGGGAGTTTTATTTTGTATCATCCACAACCAAAGCCAAGCCCTGAGAGAGTGCAGCTGTATGCATCTCCCTGATTTGTTTCCTATTTTTGTGGGTTTGTGGCATGCTGAAGCTCTGCATCACTCCCAGGACCGATCTGGAAGTACACCTGGCACAGCTTGGATCATGGGGAACCACTGGGTCCTGCCAAGAGGTGCGATGGGCCCGAGACAATGCCACCAGCATCTGTGTTTTAACCCAGTGGGTTGGGAGAATTTGCTCGAGCCTTTGTGCAGCTCATGTGCGGCTCCCACTAAAGCTGAGCACCCCCATGGCACAGGGAGGGTGGGAGGGATGTGGGAGAGCCCCAAGCAGATGCTTTGGTCTGCTGACCTGCCCCAGAGAAACCCAGCAGGAAAAGGTAGCACCACAGGTGTGTCCCCTTCTTTGCCAAACCTGCTTGTGCCATTTTACATCACACTTAATAGTGTTTGTCAGGCAGAGGGAAGTGGTGATGGTTCGAGAACAAAGAGCAGCATCCAGAAGCAGAAAGATAGGTAGGCAGTAACCCCCCTAATATTTGGAAGGCTTTACCACAAGTGAGATCTGATTTGTTGATGATGTAGACTCCATATTGGAAGAGGAGGAAGAGGAAGAGGAGGAAGAGGAAGATACCAAGTTCCCTTCAGAGATCCTCTTCCGCTTCCGTTTGGGAACACTGATGTCTTTCTCTGCAAGGAGAGAGGGAAGGCATGAGGTGTCCGAGCCCTGCAAGTGGTCCCTAAATGTGGGGTCTCTTCCTGCCACTCTGACCTCGCCTGCCACAGAACATCTCCCTGCAGCAATATGCTCAGCCTCCATGATCTGTCATGGAGCTGCCAGCTTTCCTCACATTGCAGGCATGCTCTTGCTTGCCAGATCTCCCTTCTCTACACAGCCACTTATTTTCATAACACTAATAGGATCGTAATTTTCTCTAGGGTTGCTAATTCTGACACATTTGATTAAAACTGGCTGAGATTTATTGGGGAGGATGGGACAAAGAGAGAAACACATTTCCAGTGATCACAGAAACCTTGTTTCCTTAGAAGTTCAAGTGCTAAACGATGGATCAAATTTAACCAGTGAATAAATTGCTCATGGTGAGTAAATTGCTAATGGGAGAGAGATAATCACATCCTCCAGAATATGCTAGAAGTTTGAGATGAACAGCCCAGTCTTCCTGCAGCTCACAGAAGTGGAATCATTTAAGAGGATGGTTTGCTAATGCACAGATGCTTAGCCTATTGAGGTAGGATCTTCTCCCCAGCTGGCCCTAGGGATGTGGCAGGTTCGAATATCACAACCCCCATCCATTTTGCCCATGTATTTTCTCTCCTGTAGAGCTGGGAAAGCCAGTTATGTCCTAGCCCTTCCCTTACCTGTTTGTTTGGCCTCGGGGCAGATTTCAGCAAATGGCCTGTGGAAGAGACAAAGGGTGAGTCAGGCAGATGCTGTTGTTTCACCCTGTGTGCCTGCCCATGCTGGAACACAGCCCAGACCCCAACCCTGAGCTGCCTCCTCCAACACCCCTTTGCATGGAGAGGGGACTCAGAGCGTTCCCAGTGTGCCCCAGAGGGAAGCAACCTGAAAGAACTCAGCTGGGTCTCTGAGTTTCCCGTCCCCATGTCATGTCCCTTCCCAGCAGAATCATCACAAATTGCACAAGAAAGAGGGGAAAAATCAGCCCTGCTAACCCTTTGCTGTGCCCACCCACAGGTGAGCACCTCCCTGCAGCACAGGACAATGTACGTGGTGGCTCTGGTGGCCCTGTGGTGAGTTCCCCACTCATGGCCGAAGAACCAAAGACAACACTTCAAGAACAGAAACCTCCCTCATCACAAAGTTGGGGGAACTTACTGGAGCTGGTTTATAATCACCATCCGAATGCTCTCCCGTGCCTTCAAGATCTTCTCCAGTCGATGAATATCATAGGTATTGGGATTTCTGAACGGGATATCATCCGGCAACCCAGTAACCTCCACAGCATCAGGACTGTCCCTGATGAGCTTATATGGCACCATGACGGGCCGGTTCAAGCCCAGAGCCTCTCCTGTAATGGCAGAGCAGAGGACAGCATACCTGCTTTACCCCAAGGGGCTCCAGACCCAACCAACTGAAGGACCAAGAGTCCCAGGGGACTTTGGGAAGCCGTGGCTGCCATGATGCCCAACCTTTGCTGCAGCCATGCCCCACCCAGCCATTTCACATCTACCTGCCCAATTTATTATCTGCTCTGTTAGCATCCATTTAAAATCCTGCAGGAGCCTCAGGTGAGTTCAGAGCTCACCCACTGCCACACTTTTACCAGCAGCTGGACCAGAAGCAGCAGCATGAGAGACAGACCAGGACAGGGGGCAAATGGGGGAGATTTGCCCATTTCCACTTCCCTCTGGCTGTCAGCAGGTCTGGCAATCACTGGGCTGGAGATCACTGCCGTCCCTCATCATCACATCACATCACATCACATCACATCACATCACATCACATCACATCACATCACATCACATATCACATCACATCACATATCACATCACATCACATCACGTATCACCTCACCTCACCTCACCTCACCTCACCTCACCTCACCTCACCTCACCTCACCTCACCTCACATCACTCCTGCCCATTTTTTGAATCAGTTTCTCATTTTGGCTTCCACAACATCCTATGGCAGTGAAATACCACAATTTAATTCCTTGCTGCATTAAAAGCACTTGCTTCTGTGAGATTAAATCTGCTGCTCACCTCTCCACATACCTCTTCAGTTCCTACTTGGTGGGGAGCAGTGAACATCCCTCCCTCCTGTGCTGGTTCTTTCTGACTGTAAGAGCCTGCTCCCGCCTCGTGTCTCTGCAGCCCAAAACATGTGAGTGGCGCCTCAGCCACATTTTGGCTTTCCTCACAGAAAGTTTGTCCCTGGAACCTACCTGGCATCTTCTGCTCCATAAACAGTGCCAGAACCATGAGAAAGCAGTGATCTGCTGTGGGCTCAGCCCTCCCAAGGGTTGAATGGATAGAGATGCTCAGAGCACGGGCACCAGCCTCTTGGGGCACTGTGCCCATACGCTGGCACCTCCAGTGACACAAATCCACCCTCAAAGCAGCACACAGCCCCTGCTGCGAGCAGCACGCCAAAATAAAGAGGGTTGGGAAGGCTGAGCAGCCTTGACAAGAGGAGATTAGATAGCAGGGCAATGACATTCCACACTGCTTTGCTATGAGTTTGGCTATTTTCCTTCTCCCTCAGGCAGTTATTCTGGGGAGAGAGGCAAGACACTGCATGGAAGCTGTGGGGTGCCACAGAGCTGCTGTGGCCTGGCTGTGAAGCCATGGGGACTCACAGGTTGAAAAATACTTGCACTTACACAAGCTGTGCCCCTACGATGGCAAGGGGACAGCCAAGAGCAGGGGCAGCCCAACCTGCATGGTCAAGATGCAGGGTCATGCACCCTGCACTGGCTCCTACACTCCCCCCATCCTGAGCTATTCCTGCTGCTCCTTTTCCCAAGGACGAGTGGAAGGAGAGGTTTGCTGGGTGGCACAAGGAGCCTGCAGATGGCATTTTTGAATCATCAATATTCTGACCTCCTTTTCTGCTGCAGCTTCAGCAAACTGTTCCCCACACGTGCTGTATGTCAGGATGGGGTTCCAGCCTTGCTCCCAGCCTGGCAGGCAGGGGCTGGCACAGGGCAGCATAGTCAATACCACACCATGGCTTGTGCCAGATCAGGACATGTTAAAAATGCATCAAAGGCTGACAGCAGACTGAACAAAATCCTGCTCCTGTACTGAATTTTGCCATCCTCCTTCCCCTTGCCAAGGATGAGCTGTCAACAAGAAGGTCACAATCCCACCTGCCAGGAGCAAGACACAGGGATGTCCCTGGGGACAGGCTGCAACGTGGAACAGCAGGATGGAACCTGCGCTGCAGCAGCTGCCACGTGCTCAGGCTATAAATAGAGGCCTTTGGTGGAATTAATTTTAACTACAGCTGCTGTCAGCAAAACCAGGCTCTCTCTGTGCTGCATGCAGGCGGAGACTCACCGTATTTTTCATTGAAAAGCTCTTTCACTTGCTCTCGGAGAATCACCTTCTCTCCGAGCCTGTTGGCATCATCCTCATCTGCAAAAGCAAGGACAGGCATGAACACACCTTGTTTCCTTCTGAGCCCCTGGCAAACTAATCCCACTGCCAAAATGCAGGGCAGTGTCCCTGTCCCTCTGCCCCAGCATGGTCTGGGGACACCTCAGAGGTGCTGCTCTATCCTTGCACCCTGTGATGCCTTTCAGAGCTGTGCAAAGCAGCTCTAAAATGTTGACATATCTCCATTTGCCATGCACTGCCATGGCTGAGAGCATTTTAAGTCTACTTTGAGGGGTGTAAGACTAGAAAATGACTAGAAAAAATGCAGAACAATGGATACTCAAGCCCTCAGTGCCATGAATGCTCCCATGAGTGACATCAAGGAATGAGAGAGCACTTTTATGGCTAGGCTCCTAAGTACAGTATAGTTTTATAATATGCCATATAATCAGCTTGGCTTTACTAGCTTTTTCAATTATCCTCATCATGCTGAACAGTTTCTCCTCCATTCTCTCATTTCAAATAATGTGTCTAATTCAGTGGATTTTTATCCTCAGCTATTTAGCATCCTCAGGAGGCTCCAGGACAAACAACTGGGGTCAGTACAGGTCCCCTTTGGTGCTTTTTTACCTTTACAGGTATAAAGCAGAACCTTCTCTGCCTCTTGCTGGGGTCACCCCTCCAGTCCCAAGCCAGTTATGATGTGCTGTGCAGGATCAGCTCAGTGGGGTCTCCTTCCCACGTTCTCTCCTCTCAAAGAGAACCCTCACTGCACCCAAGGCAGGCACTGTCACCCTGGCTGGCAGGCCACTGGGTAGACATCATGGAATCCCTGAAAGGTTTGGGTTGAAAAGGACCTTAAAGACCATGCAGTTCCAACTCCCTGCCACAGGCAGGGACATCTTCCACTAGACCAGTTTGCTCCGAGCCCTGTCCAACCTGGCCTTGAACACTTCCAGGGATGGGGCAGCCACAGCTTCTCTGACCAACCTGTGCCAGTGCCTCACCCACCCTCACAGTGGGGAATTTCTTCCCAATATTCCATTTAACCCTGCCCTCTGCCAGTGTGAAGACATTCCCCCTTGTCCTCTCACTTGCTCAAAGTTTGTCTCCACCTCTCCTGGAGCCCCCTTAGGTACTGGAAAGGGCTCTAAGGTCTCCCCAGAGACCTTCTCCAGGTGACACCTGCAGCTCTCCCAGCCTGTCTCCATGGCAGAGGTGCTCCAGCCCTTAGCGTATCTTCGTGGCCTCCTCTGGACTCGTTCCAACAGATTCAGGTCTTCTTGCGTTGAGGGCCTCAGAGCTGGATGCAGTGCTCCAGGTGGGGTCTCACAGTGGGATTTTATAGCATCAAGGTGAGCCCTGTAAACCCTGGCATGAGGGATCCAAGCATCCTCTGCCCCCAGTCTGAAGCTATTTAGTTTCATTTTAAGCAATCCCATGATTATGATTTTGGATTATTTTGAGCACATGATTTTTGTTTTGATTTTAAGCAAACAACTGGCTGGCAGTTTTGTTTTAAACACAAGGTGAAAACCCATCGCGAGTCCCTCAGCATGGGACTGAGCCCAACACTCAGCACCCCTGGCAGAAACAACCCCATCCTACACCTCGGCCACCCTGCTGCTGCAGGTGCTGGAGAGAAGCTGGCACCCTTAAACCTCTGCACTCTGCTACTGCAGGGTACAGCCTCAAAAAAGCCTCTTCTCCACCTGGAAAACAATTGTTTTGCCTTGATATAACTAGGAAAAACCAAAAAGGCATTTCTGCAAAGAGCTGTGAAGAAAACCCAGGGCCAAGTTGTGCTTCAAATCCAGAAAGGGCAACAAAGCAGCTTGAATGGCATGGAACAAAAAATAAATAGAATAGATGAAACTCAAATGTTGCCAAGGAGTTCTCATTTCAAGGTGATGCCTTCCTCTGCTGCTTCAGAGGCCATGGCAGGCCAGTGGGGGCCAACCCCATGGGCTCCCTCTGTGACTTCCTTGTCATCGATGCTCAGTTTCTGGGTTGTATATATGCACCCGTGTGGATGTGTAGATGGTAGCAGACAAAGAAACACCAAAATTCAGTGTTCTCACTCATGTAATTCTCTGGGACTGAAAAATGAAGCAGCTCTTTCCTTTCCGCTCATGCCCCAAGCGACGTGAGTGCCAGAAACAAGATCCCAAGGGGTTTTTTTCCACCTTGCAGTACTCATGAATTCCCATCCAAGGACACAAACAAATATGAAAACCTGGAACTGAGCATGCATAACAGAGAAGCCAGAGAGGAAGCTCTGGCCAGTGGCGCTGCTTCCTGGGAACCTGCCCCTCTGTCCCAAGGCAAGAAAGATCTCCATGTCCCTTTGACTTTACCCATTTGGATTTGGGAATTAATCAACTCAAGGAAGCCACTGCTGCTCCTGAAATGTGCAGAGTCCTTCCCATCAAGCAGACTGATCCATGCTGCTGCCTTCAGCTCTGTGTTACCTTTTTTTTCCCCCCAAAAAACGTAGCCAGTTGATTAACTTTTTTCCCCAATCCTACTTGCCTGAAGCCAGGACTCCTGGCCTCCATAGGCACTTACATCCACATGGTCACATTTTTCAAGCACCATTTTCTTTTTTCCTTGTCAGAACTTGATGTTTCTTTGAAAAACACCAAGTTATATTTAGTAGTTATTAAAACTGGGGTTTAGGTGTCTGCTGTTGGACAACAGGATCCAAATCACTGCCTATTCTTCTAGTGACTCAAAAAACCCACACAAAACCAAATCCAAGCTATTCCAAGGATAAGCAATGGTTCTGTGTTCATGATGGCACATGCAGAGCCTTGATCTTGGCAGTGAAGCTGTAGCATGGTAGAGCAGGGTACCCAGTGGAGCCTTTCTCCTTCCCATGCCACTAACAGCATCCTTTGAGTGCTGCTCTAGGCAATGCCCCTCCTCCACTGGGCCACTGCGCGTGGGGTAACAACCTTCTGTTACCAAAACACATCATGAAGCCTGTTTCACCAGGAAAACTGCCACTGCCCAACACACCCCACTGAGAATGTGGTTTAAATCCTTTCTGCAGCCAATCCCAGACACATCAAAGAAACACCCAGCCATGGCAGGATGCTTACAACAGCCAGGATCTGGCCCTGAATCCTAACAGGATTCTTTCCACCTCCAGCTTCCATGGCTGCAATTGAGTTATACCCCTGTGCAAATTCAGAATAAACCTACTGTCTTTACTGAGGCTATTCCACAGTAACTCAGGTTTAAATGCAGTTAGAATTACCTCAACACATGTATGTTTTCAAAACGGAGCTATAAACCTGACACCTAGACACACAGCCAGAATTCCAGCTGGCTGATTGCACTACCACTGGATCTGCCTTGCCCTGCCACAGGTACAGACAGGAGAGCTCTTCCTTACTCCTATACATTAGTCTATATCTTAAATCCCCCGAGCCTTCATGGCTACGAACCAACCTTGGCCCAGAGTATGTGTTAAAGCAAAGCAAAAAAATCCCCAACCCAAATCCATGCAAGTTCTCTGTTGAATGGTAAGTGGATTTTTAACAAATTAATTGCTGGGACACATGGATGAGCTAAGGAGAACATGGCAGGTTGGTTTGGCTGGAGCAGAACTGGCTCTGATGCTCAGGGACTACAGCAACAGTGCTTAGAAATGCAGAGAGAATAATAACAACAATAAAACACTGTATCGTTCAGTTTGGAGTATCACAGGGAAACAGAGCAGAGAGGAAAAAAAATACCTGAAATTTGGGGTTTTAGATATTTTCATTCCCATATTAAAATGCAAGTGCATTTCTTGTCTGCTACCATCTATGATGCATCGACTGAGCTACGTACCATTCAAGGCAGCGTACGCTTTTTCCAAGGATGTTATCCGTCTAGGGGCTACAGTGCAAGTTACCGGAAGACAAAAAAAAGGAAAAGAAAGAGAAAGAAAAAGAGAGCCATGAGTGCTGCAGCTTGGTTTCTTGGTCACAAACTAAAGCAAAACCCAGGACGACGCTGTCCCTAACAGCTTAAAATTCCTCTGGTCCTGAGGCCCCTTGGCACAGAGACACTTTTGGTAGCTAAATAACTGCTGGGTGAGTTATTTAGTGGTGAGCTGGGCTCTCCACCTTGCACCAGCACCTGCTTTGTTTGGAATGTGCTTAAGCCTGTGAGCATCCCTTGAGATATGCTGCACTCCCGGGCACCTCAAGGTCCACACATGCCCAGGGATGTACAGTCGAATGGCAGCATTTATGGCATGTGCCAGAGCAGCAGTGGCTGTGCTGCATGGCTGTTACAGCATCAGAGGACAAAAGAAATCTGAGGTTAAAGCAGATGAAAAGCAAACAGGAAACTTGTGTCAGTTCTGCAGCGAGGGGGAAAACGGGAGAAAGAGGAGTCCCTAAGGAGAGGCTGGTGCTTGCCACTGACTCCAAAGTGATAAGCAATATCAAAAAGAAATTAATTTCCTGGGGAAAAGCTGCAGGGACATGGCTAGGGCCAGGATTTGCATGATGGCAAAAGAAGGAATGAAATGCCTCATCCCATTGAAGTCACAGCCACAGGGACAGCCGGTGGGGAGGTTGGGGCTGCAGTACCAGGGCAAGGAAGGAGCTTAGTGGAGAGGCTCTTGCTGCCGAACTGTAGTGCACTGGCACTGGCAAACTGGAGGGGATTAGGGAGACAGCAGGAGCACATGTCCAAATTTCCTAAACAGGGGCATAAGCAATCTGAAATAACTCAAAATATGTGTTCTACATTTCAAGGAGGCTCAGGAAAGCAGCCACTGCAGCACAGCGCTCTGCTGATGCCCTGTGTGGGGGACGAGAGTCCTTCGGTTCAGTGGCACCAAAGGAAGAGAAAAACATGGGGTTCTGCCCAGGGCAATTGCACAGAGCTTTGGGCACAGACCTCAGACCCTCATGAGCTGGGGCACTGAACTGCTCGCTGTCAACACAGCAGGATCCTGCCTGAAAATAAGTGATGCTCTCTGCAGGCTCGTCCCCCAGATCGCTGGTGACAGTCTGCTTGTGTGGGCACCCTGAGGGCAGCACCCATAGCACTAAATGCTTATGCAAAGGGAAAGAGATGCAGATGGATTATGTTGACGCTGGGAAAGCCAAGCTAGAGTCCAAGCCAAGAGGGAACAAGGTCCTGGCATGACTTCTGTCAAGGAGGAAAGCAGACAGGGGTGCAAGCAGACTGCAAGCAGTGAGGTACAGAAACATATGGCAGCATCTTTCCAATATGGATCAGAACCAGTTTAGGAAGGGCAGTACTGCATTTCCTTTGGTTGGCAGCAACTCAAAGGTGTTTGCAGCGTTTCAGGGGAAGATTTCAAGGTGCTGTTATGAAATCATGCTGGTTAAGAAGGATAATTAAAATTTCTTGTCCTGCTAACCCACACATTCTGAGCCTTAGCATGGGAAGCATTCCACCACTCTCAGGACCACAATGATGTGAGGTATGGAGCGCATCCCCAAGTGCTGGACCACAGCCAGGATGGAGCAGTACTCATTTCACCATGTGATAAGCACCCTGAAAAATGGAGTGGGGGTCTCTGAAAGACCCAGCAGGATATAAGGGTGGTGGGGAGTAGAAGGGAGGTAAGAGCAAAGTGAACATGAGGGCTTGGATGAGCTGGGCGATGGTGCTGCCTTCTTGAAAGCGAGAGGATGCCACACACACAGGCAAATTGGAAAAGGAGCCCAAAATTAGGGAAAGAAAAAGGTGATTGGAATCACAGGCAGGCTTTGAAGCTCCATAGCTACTCACACTACCTGCTTGAATTTTCACCTTCAGACTAGAAACAGTGATAATTCACCCCGGGACTGGCTGCTCCCACGAGGGGTAAACAGGGCAGATGGGTGAAGGCAGAGGGACATGAACTTCAAAAAGAAACGTGGTGATGGAGCAAGATGCGCTCAGCCCCATCACTGCTTTCCTCTTTTCTTTTTTTTCTTGCTAGGAGAGCAAGAAAATGAGAGGCACATCTCATTAAAGTCTTGAGGAGGATTTTGCTCTTGTGATTAAAAAAAATATCTAAAATGGATGCCAGGATGTGTGTGTTTTTTTTAATTAAAGAACACTGCATGCCCTACTTTATTAATTGGAGTATGGGAAATAATCTATCAGGGTGGTAGGGAGCTTGAGGAATAGGACAGATGTAGCTGGTGTACATTTTCAATCAAAGCACATAAAAATTAACATACAGAAAGATTTTTTTTTTATGTGTGTGCTAGATTACTTATGCTTGATATTTTTTTTCAAAGGCTCATATTAAGCCAGTTTTGTATCTCTGTGCCTCAGGAAAGAAAAAAAGAAAGGATAAGCACAGTGTTTATAGCACTGGAGCTTCACCCCTGCTCACTCACTCCTGTTAAATGGTGAAAGATCATTCTGCTTTCAAAAAGGGGTTTTGAAGGTCTTTTTGCAGAAGCAGAGACCAGACCTTTTTAGCAGTGCTGAGAAAAGACACTGGAAATCAAAACAAAAACCTCTGGATGCCAAGAGGGTTGTGTTTCTGGCTTAAAGCCCTCAGGGAAGCCACAGAGGTGAGGTGCTGGTACCAGTGGTCTCAGGGCCATTGTCCCACCTTTGAGAGGCTGCAAACCTTCAGAGAAGGGCTTTTTCCCAAACACCAGTCTCATTCACCTCCTTCTTCAAACAGCATCCCTGAAGGCACAGCGCCCCCAGCTGCTTGTGCACCAGCAGCTCCCCCCATCCCCATTTCCCCAATGGAGGGCAGATACCATCTCAACAGATAAATTACAGATTATCTTGAGAAGAAAGCACTGAGGTGCTCAGATCATATTGAAATCCTTTTATCTGTTTCTGTTGCACTGAAAAAATGGGTGTCCACAAAAGAGAGATCTATGGTCCTGCACTTATTGGGAATGCTCTTTGCAATGCAGGAGGAGCACAACTTTAAAGCAAATTAAACCCCATAATTTAACCTAAAGGCAACTAAAATCACTCCAAAGTGATTTTTTAAAAAATTATGTTAAATTTCTCCTTTTCCTTAAAATCTGTACTTTTCATATGATTTCTGGCCAAAGTGATCCACAAAACCCATTAATTTCCCTTACCTTTGTAAGGTCACCTTCTGGGCTTTCCAGTTTTAGAGACCTCTGCAATACCATCCTGCTTGGGAGTAACTATTGCTTTCATTTTAACCCTCCTCTATGAAATAAAAGTGATTTTTATCGATTTTGTTTTAAGGCCAAGCAAACTGCTGCTCAATTTACAAGGCAGGGCTTCACTACACAAGACTGAGGTAAAAAGGATGCTCTTAAATTTACATTTTTAGTGGACTATGGCTAGTTGGAAATCATTCATTTTTTTAAGGCAGATGAAAAGTGATCAAAGCCAAGGCAGTGAGTGTACTACTGTGTTGCCACCATCCACTTTCGTGAAATGGCATGGAAAAGGAAATGACAGGTTAATTGCTACCAGTGGGGATTTTTTGGGGGGGCAAAATACAAATAGTTCTTTTCTGGAGGAGATATACCAATGGTAATCTGTTTACTAGAAAATCATTATAAATCCTGGAATTGTCTCTGAAGATTTGGCAAGTATGGGCAATAATCTATAACAAATTGAGATGTCAAGTAAGGAAAACCTCTCTTCTGTGACTGCGCTTATTTAAAACCTCAGTGGGAGGAGAGAGACTGAAGCACCGAGCCTGGCAGGGATGCTGCAACCTGCTGAGCCTACTCAGGGTACCACAATACACACAATAAAATATGTCTTTAGGTTTGCGGTAGAAGGGCCAGTCCATGGGGGGAGCATTCAGCTGGAGAAGGAGAGATAAAAATCAATTTCCTCTCCATCTCTATTTATCAGGCTGCATCTCGCAGTCAGGTAGCATGTTGAAGTATTTGCTTTCTGATGTTCTCCTTTGTTAATGGTGTGATTTGTGTCAGATCAGTGTCTCTTAATGCAATTACACTGATTAGGGCTGGGGAATGAGAAGACAAGATGCGGCTGGAGGAGCAGATACATAACCATGTAATTCCGTGGAAAACAAGAGTTCTGCAAAACTCCTGTTTCACTGAGAGCTCATTTAAGGTCTGGCCGATGCAAGCTGGCACCTTGCTGCTTAGGACCAAAAGCTACAAGTCTAAGGCCAAGGTCTGCAAAGGTCTTGAGGCATCATTGGCTGGAGCCTACACAGGGACACAGAAGGTGAACACAAAGACCATGCCTGAATTTTTCTGACAGCTCACCTTTTGTTAGAGCTCTAACACCTTTCTGCTGTTCCAAATAAGGGCATATAAATGTTTTACTCTCTGCAATATTTGTCTTTCCTAAATTGTGCCATCGCCATGGAGGCTGGCCAAGGAAGTGGAAAGCCGTAAATAAAGATGACAAGGTTCTTTGCACCCAACTGTGCTCTTCCAATAGTTGTAATTGCAGACATTTAAAACCAAGACAGGTTTTTACCCACGTTTCTGATGGCAAGTCTGTTTTCTGGGCAGCCTAGAAATGAGAGACAAAGCTTCTGCGGGAATACATGGTCAAGGACACAGTTTTGGGATGGTGATTTGAGCAGCTGTGTTTGGAGTGCATTCCAGACACCTTGTCCTCTCCTCTGCCATGACTTCCCCAGTGTATGGGAAATGCCCCCGAGCTGGAGTATGCTTTCAGTGCCAGGCTGCTGCAGCCCAACATGGACCCTTGTGTTAACCACCCTTTCCCATGACCCTCCCTTGCCACCAATCTTGCCAGCTCATTGCAATGCAGATTTATTTTAAGAAAACACTTAAGAAAGTGGGTGCTCTCTTAAATAAAAAAGAGATTCCTGCCGTAGATTAGCCCTTGAAAAATGCCACCATTTCAAGGAAAGAGCAGGAGTACCAATGGGTGATGCTAAGGCCAACTGTCTCAGGCAACAAATGCACCAAACAACAACAAAACCAAAGTGGAAAGCCCAGGAAAGTGAAGTTGGGACAAACTTTCTCCAGCTGATAAAATTATTGCTTGCCATCCACAGTTTACAATTCCCTAACCACCACTAAACACCTGGCAAATACATTGCTTAGGCAAAAAGGCATCATCTCTTACCGGGTTTGGGGATAAGTCCTTGAAAAGGCCTGTGAAAAATAAGGAAAAAAGGAGATTTAAAATGAAATGGTACTGGGAAGCCAACACTCCTGGATTGAACACCCTCTTACGTCCCAGGGAAGGCTGGGAATCAGCCTGTCCTTCACGTGCTGTGGCGCTACTCATGGGGGACCAGCAGGAGCTCTGTGGGGATGAGGTCCCTGCTTGGGGCAGCATGTACCGTGTTGGTAAGAAGATATGCAGCATGGTCCAGCAAGAGGGTGATGGAGCCACTCTTAAAGTCCATTTTTTCCCTGTGTCACCTTAGTGTGATACACAGCTAGTGTTTTTCCCCTCCCACTTGTGTCCATCCCCTTTGGATGCAAAACTCAAGAGGACCCTGCTATGAACAGCCAGTGGTAAAGGACTTCTCTGCACCAGCAATAATCTGTCTCATGCCTCCTAAGAAAGGGGCTGAGATTTCTCTGCTTGCACATCAATCGCATCGAGAACCCTCTTCTCCGGATGGTGCCTGTCCCACCATCTCCCCAGGCAGCAGATGGGAGGAAAGAGCAGAAGTGTCTATTTCATGGTCCCCTCCTTTCTGTTGACCCTAGCTGTCAACTTAATTGCTGCCTTGGGGCGATGGAGGCACTTACAGCATTTACAGACCTGCCCCAATGGGGCTACAGAGCAGGGGTGCATTTAGGTGGGCTCCCTCCTCTTCCCCTTCATGGGGCAGCTGACACTTCTTGCCATGTACCTCGTCACAGTGAACTTAATTTTATCAGCGACAGCCAGTATCCTCTCCAGGTTTTGTGAGCCGAAGGTGCAGGGCTTCCTGAAGGGGATCCCAGGGGGCAGTCCCTCTATAATTACCGACCCTGGATTGCTCTTGATCCGCTTGTATGGCACTTGCACAGGGTATTTAATCCCCAAGGCCTCACCTGAGAGAGAAGAGAGTGGTAAATAAGCAGTGAGTGTGTGGGATGCCAGGGATACCATTTCTGCCAAGGCTCTGGCTCCATCCCTACCCCCAGCAAGGCATGGAACAGTGTGGGCAGACTGCTCGAGGCACCAGATCAGTATTAGATCAAGGACCAACATTTTCAGGCTGCTTCCACGATGGCAGTAGAGGGGTCCCAAGACAGGCACACGTGCAGCAGAGCTGATGGGGCTGAGGAGAGGTGTTGTCCTGCACAATGATGACCATGTGCTGCAGTGGTAGGGATGGAAAGCTGTTGCTCTTTGCTTTGGGACATTATTTGGAGATAACTCCATAGGCATGTTCCCTCTCCAAGGTAGTTGGAAATGTGCACAAGTCTTAACCCTGCCTAGAAAATGGGGTGTCCTGGTTCCGGCCAGGAGAGGGTTAATTTTTGCAGTAGCCAGGAGGGGCATTAGCTAAGACCTGGAGGTTATTAGGTCACAATGTTGCTTGGGTCTGTTCACCTGGTTGTGGCACCTAACCCTGTATATACTCCCGGATATGAATGACATGCTCCTCACAGTGCTCTTTTTCAGAGCAGGTAGAAGGATCAGCATTGCTTTGTTGCTGTACTCTGTGATGTCAGTGTATGACATGATAACATCGAGGGCAATGAGGGTCATCTGGGATGTGTCTTAAGTGTTGCTCTCCTGCCCTGGCCTTCGATGCTACCTCAGGGAATTCTTTAATAATCATACGCAGCCTGTGGGGGGAACAGAAGGTGATTTTCCCCAGCATTTCACCCCCTTCTTCTCCTTCAGGCCTGTTGTAACAGCTTTTGAAAATTCTGAACTCCGTTTGGATGTTAAGGACAGCATGTTTTTGTTGCTAAGTCTGCTAGGTCTCCTCAGTGCTGTCCACACCACGGGTAGAGTTACAAAAGAGATTTTTTAGAGGGTCTTTCGAAGATCTACCCTGAGGGTGGATAGTCATGAGTCATGGGAGAAAATGGGCCAATTTTGAAGGACTGTTCTGCTCCAATGATTTGAAAGCTCACCTCTGAACAACTACAGGACCCAGACAAAGTGGCAGGATAGTTGAAAATAAAAATGCTGTGGCAGTTACAGAAGGATGCAAAGTTATGCAGTGTGCTGAATCCTGGCTACTATTTATCAGACACCGCTCGACACTAGACAGACCTCAGGGGGAGGACGAGGAAAGCAGGCCAACAGGCACTATGGCCACTCAAACTGCAG
>VXAY01005495.1:901-21560 GCA_013399855.1 Oxyruncus cristatus
TTCCAGCCTGGAGGAAAGTAGAAGAGAACATGAGATAGCAAGCAGCCTCCAAGGTCAGTTGTAGCAGGAGGGGGGGGAGGGGCCCAGGCGCCCCCTCTCCCCCTCCAGCAGGGGAAAGGACTTAGAACTGAAACCCCTACTGCCTGTGGAAGACTACTAGAGTGCAGATACCCCCTACAGCTCATGCCAGAACAAGTGGATGCCTGAAGAGTCTGTGACCTTGTGGGAGGCCCAAGGATGGAGCAGAGTCCTGCAGGAGACCTGTTGCCAGTGGAGAGAGAAGCCCACACTGAAGCAAGTTGTCCTGGGTAGGACTTGTGACCCTGGTGGGGGAGTGACTCACGCTGGAAAAGTCCATCAAGGACTGTCTCCCATGGGAGGGACCCCACGAGAAGAGGGGAATGATTCAGAACTAAGCTATGACCCCCTGGTAATCCCATGGTGAGGACCATGGTGAAGCAGGCTGTCCTGAAGCCCATGGAAGGATTATCAGGGTGCAGAGACCCCCTGCACCCCCATGGAGGAGTAACCCACAGGACAGCAGAATGGGAAGAGCTGCTGTCCAAGAAATTAACTCACTTTAAACAGCAGCAGAAGCAACCACTGGCTGTAGCCCCATCCTCCCTCCGTCTTCCTGCACTGCTGGGGGGAGAAGGGAGAGCATGGAGGAGCGAGGCAGAGGAGAAGGTGTTGTGTTTTAAGATAGTTTTATTCCTTTACTCTTTAGTTCTTATTCTGTTAGCAATGAATCTAGCTTTTAGTTTGTTAAGCAATAAATTTAAGTTCTACCCCCACGCAAGCTTCCCAGTCCTTATCTCTACTCAGGAATCCTCAGCGTTTTTTTTCTCTTCTCTGTAAAGCTGCGGGGGATGGGGGGGGCGGAGAATGCAGCAACTTTTATTGAGTATTTGAAATCCAGCCAAAGTCAAAAAACCATGACAGTTTTTGTGCCCCATGTGAGGAAAGTCATGAGGATTCTGAAATAGAGATGATAACTGGGAGAAGTGCCGGACAAAACACGTACTGAACAATTTAGAGACTGAAATGATCGTGGGGAATTTTTGTTGTAATTGTAGTGAAAGTACAAGGGGTGGATTTTGTAGATTTTGTGTAAGTTGTTATTATGGTGATGTTATCTTGATTATTGGTAGATAGAATTTTCATTATATTCTGTTTATTGTAAGTTATATGTTAAATGTGGAATTTAAAATTCTTAAATATGTTATCGCAAAAGCGAGGGGTGGAGACTGTTATGGGTTTTAGTAGCAGGGGAGGCCTATAAGGTAGTTTGAGTTAGAAGTTGCTAGAAGTTTCACTGTCCTGTGAAAGGAGCCAATGATAACCAGCTCCAGGATAAGCTTCCTTGCTGCTGGCAAGGATGTTGGTTATAACGATGGAGAAAACATCATGGAAGAAGGTGGTGAAGGTGCCAATCTGTATTTCCTCCATAAAAAACCTCTTGGAGGAAGCATAATTGTTAATTGTCTCCATGAGACAGTTCCCAAAGTACGGTCATGGAATCAGTACAGAGCCCAAATAGCAGATTAAGCTCAAGGCCAGTGTTTTAATAATAAATCTCCCAGGCAAAACACCACTAAGCGCTACAGAGCACAGAAAACTACAAAAGCCAAAACCAGTCTTTAACATGTTCAGTAAAAAAGGGAGCATAGCACAGATCAGATAAATTAATGTTGAGAACAGATATATCAATACTGTGACCAGCAACTGTAACATATAATTATAAGTTCATTCTAATACCTTCTGGTAAAATCTTAAAACCTTTGAGCCCCACGTTGGGTGCCAAAAAGGACTGTTGTGGTTTAACCCCAGATGGCAGCTAAGCACCAACACAGCATCTTGCTCCCTCCCTCCTGGTGGAATGTGGGAAGAATTAGAGGGATAAAAATGAGACATTTGCAGGTTGAGATAAAGACAGTTTTAATTGGTAAAAAGAAATTTAAAAAAAAAAAAAAACTGTGAGGGGGAAAAATCCCACCCACCAACCGACAAAGAGAGAGGAAAATAAAACCCAAGAAAAACAAGTGATACAAATGAAAACAATTGCACACCGCCAACAGACTGATATCCAGCCAGTCCTCAAGCACACTGTCTGCCCCCCCATAGGAGCTACTATGAAGAAATTTAACTCTATTCTAGTGAAAACCAGTATACCTGAGTTTGGGATTACACTTAAAGAATTACCTTCCAGTAATGAAACTCTCTTGAATGTTAAATGCATTGTATTTATACTCTCTTTGCAGCTATCTGCATGTTTTTTCAAGGAACTAGTCTGTATCTTCCTTTTAGCACTTATCTTCATATCCAAATACCTAAATAGTAGATATTCCATAGGCTTTATTATACAAAATGAGGGTTTGATAGAAATATTATTTTCTTAGACTATTAAGGAAATCTTTGATTTTTTTACTTATGTTTAGTATTTGATCCCTCTTGATAAAACAATGTTACTGTCTTCTAATGTTGTGGTGATTTTTGTTTTATGCATCATTAGTATACTTTAAAGTATCTATTAGATTCTAAATGTAAATTAAAGAAGGGTAAATATTCAAGTGATATTCATAGCTACTTAAACTGCATGAAAAATGCACATGGTGTGCTTGGGATATCAGTAAATGTATCTTTCATGATCAGATTTTCTCAAATGTTTTGCTGAAACTATGCTCAAGAATTCACTGTGTTTATTAAACTTTGTATTATGATTGTACTTCTAACATATTTCTTATTGTAACTCTCTTCAGTTTCCTTAAAGGAGATATGTTTATTGTCCATAATGAATTGGAAGATGGCTGGATGTGGGTTACAAACCTACGGACAGATGAACAAGGTCTTATAGTAGAAGACCTAGTAGAAGAAGTGGTAAGTAATTTTATATTCAAATCTGTTGAAGAACTGAGATTTGATTTTTTTATTAGTTGTGTGTAAAAGTTAACACTGAAATTAAACCAAACTAGTGGCATTTAGCTGCCTTTTAGCTGCCTGACTTTATGTACTTTTATAAACATTACTGCAGTATTTGAATCTTCCAGTTTTTAATTAGTTTAACAAACCATTAAGTCGAATTCAAAGTACATATTTATGTTATTCAAACAAGTTCATGTGCAAATGAATGATACTGTGAACTTATTAAGCAGTTCCCTAAAGTCACCAGTCCTGATAAATAACTTGCTAGTAATTCAGTTGCATACTTTTTTTGTTTGTTTGTTATGAAATATTCATAAATGTATAGACTGAAATTTTGCAGTATGTCCTTGTTTTCTTTTTTTGTTTAAGGGCCAAGTGTGGATATCAAAATATTGTTAATTATACCTAGAAGGGCTTATGCTAAGTCAGGAAGCTAATCAGGTGACATAAAGATAATTGATTTACTGCAGGACAAGAGATGATTTAATGGACAAAAACACCCACCCCACCCTCCCACATGCTTCTTTTAAAGAAAGTTCACCATTGCTTTGGAGTCCTGATGATGTTTGCTTTTCAGCATATTGCTATTAGTAGAGTTTGCTTCACCTGTTTCTCACATCTATATCAGGATGCAAATAGCTAAATTGAAATGGTAGAGTATCTAACTATAAATTTCTACATTAGTGGTTGAAATTCAGGAAAGTTTAGATTTAAGTTACCACATGTAAAGAAGGACTTGAGGAAGAACAGAAACAATCTTTTGAAATAATGCGTTATGGCTGAATTTCCACTTAGTGAATGAAGTTAAAAACCTCTTTACATGAACTGTGCAATAAGCCATCTAGTTCTAAAATGTCTTGGACTTCTTAGTGCTGTTTATTTCTACAGAAGGTCTTAACCCATGAAGTTTACTTTTCTAAACTCAAGCATACTGTTGTCATGCACTTAATATGTTAATTCTCCTATTAGGGAAGAGAAGAAGATCCACATGAAGGCAAAATGTAAGGATTTTTGTTTTGTTATTAAAAGCAAATCATAAAACAACTGTTTGTAAACTTTAGCTATGAGATTGGGAAGGTGAACCAAAGCTGTGTGTACTTGTTTTTAATCTTAAGACTTCTACACTAGCTGTTGAAGTTGCATAGGTCACTGACATGAAGTCTTGTATTAGTTATGCCTAATGTTAATGGGTTTTGCAGTGATAAAATCTTGAATGAGTCTCTGTGATCATTTTACCTAGGATATATACAATGGAGGATGTGTTGTTTTCTGATTTGTTGTGTGGGTTTTATATGCATACAGTTTACCTTAGAGGTAACCTTTTTTCAGGTCTGCTCAACTCTAAGTGCAGGAGAGGGATCAAAGTATCACTCAGAGGAATGATAATGTAATAGTAAACAATTGATATTAGCCTCATGTGCTAGCACTTAAAGTGAAAACCAGGAGACACTAGAATAATCTGCAGTGAATTCCAACTTGTTAAATAATTAAATAAACCCCAAACTAATACAATTTACAATGAACAATGAATTGATACAGGAAACTTGATTGTTATATTATTTTCAATAGTTAAGATGAGCAGCAAATGAGAGTTATAGAAAATTTCTAGTAGCTGGATAACTTCATCCATCCTTCATTTGCTTGCAATAATTGCAGCTGCTGCTTCCTATATTTATTGCCTAGTTTTCAGTCTCCAAAGGATGGGTGTTTGAAGAAGGCATTTCTTGTGGTGGTGGAGTTTTCTTGGTGGTTTGTTTTTGTTTTTAATAGGGGAAGGAAAATTATTGGTGTGTGGCTTCAGTTTACTGGTTTCCAATGTTGTGCTAGTCAGTTTGGTATAGCAGCATAACAGTAGTAGGGATGCCTTCAAAGACAGGAACTTTTTTTTTAAAAAAAAGTAGTTTGTAGCAGAATCTTAAATCTTTGACACTCAATCCAGTTACTTATGCTTCTCAGAATATTCTGGGGAGGCAGGGATTTCTGCAAATATTCCAATAGCCAGAGATTCTCCCGTAAAGGTAATATAGAAAGCAAGTTAGAACTAGAGATCTTTTTTGATGTGTAAGAGACTTTCTTTTACACAGAATCATTAAGGTTGGAAAAGACCTCGTAAGATCATCAAGTCTAACCATTGACCCAGCACCACCACCATGTTCACCAGTAAACCATGTCCTCAAGTGACATGGTGATTCCACCACTTCCCTGGGCAGCCTGTTCCAATGCCTGACCACCCTTTGCATGAAGAAATTTTTCCTAATATCTAATCTAAACCTCTCCTGGTGCAATTTTCTTTCAAGGCCTTAGTTTTGTCCCATTTTGGGCTATTTCACAGAATCATTTAGGTTGGAAAAGACCTCTGAGATCAAGTCCAACCTTTGATCACCATCTTGTCAACTAGACCACAGCACTAAGTGCCACATCCAGTCTTTCTTGAATACCCCAGGGGTGGTGACTACCACCTCCCTAGGCAGCCCCTTCCAATGGTTAACAACCCTTTTCAGTGAAGAAATTCTTCCTGATCCAACCTGAACCTCCCCTGGCGCAGCTTGAGGCTATGTCCTCTCATCCTGTCACTAGTTGCCTGGGAGAAGATGCCAACCCCCACCTGGCTACAACCTCCTTTCAGGTAGTGGTAGAGCAATAAGGTCTCCCCTCTTCTTCTCTAGGCTAAATAACCCCTGTTCCCTCAGCCGCTCCTCATATGACTTACTCTCTAGAGCCTTCACCAGCTTCGTTGCCCTTCTCTGGACATGCTCCAGCACCTCAGTGTACTTCTTGCTGTGAGTAACCCAGAACTGGACACAGTACTCTAGGTGTAGGACACACTCACTGGTGCTGAATATAGAGGGACACTCCCCTGGTCCTGCTGGCCACACTATGCTGTGTGATGGCACTCAGGATGATCTGTTCCATTACGTTGCCAGGCACTGAGATCAGGCTGACAGGCCTGTAGTTCCCTGGATCCTCTTGTAGATGGGTGTCACATTGGCCAACCTCCGGTCATCTGGGACCTCCCTGGTTATCCAGGACTGCTGATAAATGATGGAGAGCAGCTTAGCAAGCTCTTCCACCAGCTCCCTCAATACCCTCAGATGAATCCCATCCAGCCCCATAGATTTATGCGTGTCTAAATGGCTCAGCAGGTCACTAACTGCTTCCTCCTGGATTGCAGGGGGTCTATTCTGCTCCCTGTCCCTGTCTACCAGCTCAAGGGGCCAGTTGCCCTGAGGATAACTGGTCTTTCTGTTAAAGACTGAGGCAAAGAAGGCATTAAGTACCTCAGCCTTTTTCTCATCCTTGGTGACAATGTTCCCCTCCACATCCAATAAAGGAAGGAGATTTTCCTTGTCCCTCCTTTTGTTGTTGATGTATTTATAAAAACATTTTTTATTGTCTTTCACAGAAGTGGCCAGATTGAGTTCTAGCTGAGCTTTCACCTTTCTAATTTTCTCTCTACATGACCTAACAACATCCTTGTACTCTTCCTGAGTTGCCTGCCCCTTCTTCCAAAGGTCATAAACTCTCCTTTTTTCCCTGAGTTTCAGAGAAAGCTCCCTGTTCAGCCAGGCTGATCTTCTTCCCTGCTGGCTTGTCTTTTGGCACATAGAGATGGCCTGTTCCTGCACCTTTTTAAGATTTCCATCTTAAAGTATGCCAGCCTTTCTAGACCCCTTTGTTATTAAGGACACACTTAAAACACGCATACATGCACACAATACGTTCTGCAATGAAAGGCCCTATTTCTAGTTTTCCTTTAAAAGACAGGATGAGCTCTTAATATGTAGCATGTGGTGTGTCACATGCAAACTGAATAGACATGCAACATCAAGTTGTTTCCTATAATCATAGCTATCAGGTTGAGACTGGACAGATTGCTGTATTTTTTTAGGATGATGCTCTGATGCACGATTATGGAAGATGCAAGGTGTAAAAATAAAGCGATTCATATTCAATGGTTAATAAAGCTGGGGTTTATTTCCTCAGCCTTTAGCGAAATTCAATTTTAGTTATTCTGTATAGTATTTAACTTTCATTAATGTCCTTGGGCTTTGCATTTCATGATTCAAATAAATTGCTATCTGAGACTGGCTTCAAATATGCCTTTAATCTCTAAACACACTTGGATTTGAGCATGTGCTTTGCGTTGGACATCTGTACTCAAATGAGTTTAAATAGATGTAGATATTTATTTTTCATTCTGTTGGTAGGAAAACAGAATCACTGAATAACATAACGGTTGCTTATATAATCTATATTTACTAGATTTTTAAAAACAAATATTTATTCATATGCACCAGAAATTACTTCATAGATGTCAGAGCCTTAGATGTCACAACAACTAAAAAAGAGAGCTGATAGTCTTGCTTTCTAATTTTTCTTTTGATCTTTAAGATGGTTCCATGGGAAGATCTCCAAACAAGAAGCTTACAATTTGCTGATGACAGGTACTTTTATTTCAGATGGAAATACAGTGGTAGAGGAATGAGACAAAGTAATCTTTTGAGACTGCAGGAAAACCTGGGGGGTTTTTTGTATGAATTTATGAGCATCAGATCTGAGGTTGCTACTACATTGGAAAAAAACCTCATGGCTAAACATTGAGGGGTTTTTTTATATTCTCAAGTACAGTTAGCTTAAGAATTCTAATTGAAATAGCTAATTTTTTTTTTTAATTTTTGTAATATACATAAATATATTTTGGACTTCATTAAAATGCTGAGGAGAAAATGCTGTTCACTGAATCACAGAATATGCTAAGTTGAAAGGGACCCACAAGGACCATCGAGTCCAACTCTTAGCTCTGCACAGGACCATCCCCAAGAGTCACACCATGTGCCTGAGAGCATTGTCCAAACGCTTCTTGAACTCTGGCAGGCTTGGTGCTGTTATGTACTTATGGGAGAATGTATTAAACTGCAGTCTCCTTAGGAAATAATTTTAAAAATGAAAACATCAAGATTTCTGACTCATACTGTCAAATACCTTAAATAAGAGAACAAAAATCTTTAGTTTTTTTAACAACATTGTCGAAACTCTCACATGCACACCATATGCTCTTGTAAAGAGGTGGCAAAAGTTGAGGATAGATTGTCAGCTACAGCCAAATGATTTGGCATTAACTTTGGCAGTTTAGTACTACTTCATCCCATTTGGGTGAAGAATGGGGATCACTGTTGGAAATTACATCAGACTTTCTCCTTTAAGTGTGCAATTCTTGCTAATTTGTACAGAAAGAGCTTTTATAAGAGTTCATAAATGACACTAAGATAAGTAATAGTGAATAACACTGTATTGTGATATCTTTTCAGTTGGTCAGATGTGCAGTTTTCTTGTGAGGCCTTCAGATAACACACCCGGTGATTACTCACTATATTTTCGGACCAGTGAAAATATTCAACGTTTTAAAATATGTCCAACATCAAGCAATCAGTTTATGATGGGAGGCAGATATTATAATAGGTAAGTTTTAATAGTTGGGTGTATTTTATACTTCTGTAAAGAGCTTTTATAACATATTGCTGATAATTTACTCATATGATAATAAGGTTTCAGTATTTCTTAAGGATATACTATGAGTTTTCACTAACTTGCTTAGTAGTTAGTTTTAACTAAATACATTCTAAAAGCCTTCAAAAGCTTAGGTGTAACTTGTTTCTTTTGAAGTATTTTTCTCCTTCTGTAAATTATTTTCACCCTATAAATTGGATTATGACATGTAATTAGGAGAATGCTGTGTTGTCTTGGAAACTACTATTTATTTATAATAGGGAGTTTTCTGTATATGAAAGGGGAAAATTAAAATGTTAGTTTTATTGGAAATATTCAGTAGGCATTTTAAAGTATAAATAATAGAAATGGGTATTGACAACAAAGGGAAAAATAACCTATATTGTTGAAAAAAGTCATTAATCACCTTAAAATATCTGAATGATATTTTGGTCAGAAGTGCAGATCACTGAATTTAGAGTGATGAAAGTTGAGATGGGTTTGTTTTGCCATGGGTATAAAAATATGGTAATTTGTAAAAAAAAAGAAATTATAAGAAATAAGTTTCCCCTTTCATGGGAAAAGTTATTAATACAGTTTGAGTATTAATACAGCTTGAGTCTGTGACAACTCTATGAATAAGGTTATCAAAATTTCTCAGTAGCAAAAACTCAACTTTCTCTTTTAATTGAGGCCATTGCCTGTCACATGATCAGAAATTTTCTGGTCTTGTTCACCCAGAACCAGGGCATTCTTCATCCCAATTGAGAATTTTTCTCAATTCCGGCTTGGCTTCTGAGTGGGTAGAGATCCAGCAGCTGGTGTGTCTGAAAAAATGTTGAGGTCTCTTAACTAAGAAGTTCAGTGGACTTCTTCATATGATTTCAAATGGACGATGGTTTGAGACTAAGCAATTGGAACTTTATTAACGTATGTATATCCCACACACAGGCTGCTTGAGTATCTTCTACATTAATCAGTCTGGCCTCCAGACATCCTCATTGAAAATCAAGCTAGCTGCAGTGTCAGCCTTTGAAGGTAAATCCTCTTTTGCCCATTCTCTAGTTACATGGCGTATTAGGAGGATGATAGACTTCAGACACCCTGGGTGATAAACTAATTAACAAATTAGTGGAAGTCTTATTAGTCTCAAATGGCTTTGCAACATTAGATAGTAAAGCTCCAGAAGCTTACTGCAATAAGTAAAAATTAGGAAATTAATTTCCCACTGCTGGATTCACTAGAGAAGATTCTTTCCTTGACATTGGATTGAAAACAAGATGAAAAGATTAAGCATCACTAAGTTATGATAATATGCTTTTAGAGGGTTTTTTGAATATTTTGGTACCTAGGTTGCAAAGATCTTCCTCAGTGAAAGAGAACTACTTGGCTTTGAAAGACTTATAGTTTTAGTTGAATGTTTTGGGGAATTGCTAATATACTCTTAGGCTCAAATTCTGTCCAGGTTCATATTTACTGAAAGTCAATAAACTTGGAAGTTCAAACAGTATGTAATTCAGTATAATGATGCAAACTGAAGGTGGTAACTGCCCCAAATTACTTACCATAAGATCTACTGCAGAGGGCAATAAATAATAATAAGAAAAAAAAGGAATAGCTTTCTATGGGCTTTTTTAATTCTTGTACTGGTTTATTTGTTATGGACCCTGAAAGAAGGAAGTCTTTAAATATATGAAGACTAAGGTAGATTGTTGTATGGAACAGTCAGAAGTGGCTGAAAAGCATCAAACAGCATTAAATCCAGAACAGAAATATAGGAGGTAGGAGTTTATGCAAGATAATGAAATTATTTCTGAGCATTTCTTGGGGCAGAGAGAATATCTGTGTTTATTCTTTATAATTTATCTAAAAATGTAGAGTTTGTCTTCAAGGTTGTCTCAGTTTAGTGAGACAGAAGTGTTTTGCTAAGGAGGATGGGTTATAAGGAAGACCAAAACTCCTCCCTCTGAGCAGTTGTAAATCCGAAATTAAAAGGCCCTAATTGAGGAAATGTGGAGAAACAAACAAAATAACAACCCTTTATTAAAGAATATATGTGTATTGGTAGAACAACAAAAAAAAGAAACACAAAACAAAACCCCAACCAAACAATAGCTCTATACCCAAAAAGAAAAAAAAGTCTCTTTCAATTAGCAATGAACAGTCTGCTATGCCCTTGGTGCAATTCTAACCACAGTCAGCAGGGGGCGCCGTTGGATCGCTGAAGGTGCAGGACCTGCCGTGCTCACTCTTGGCTGACAGGAGGCGCTGTTGGGCTCCGGCAGTCACCATGCAGAAGCCCCGCTGTGCTGGGGGGCCAAGAAAAGGTCCTTCCGCTCCCCCGCCTCCAAGGGAGAGGGAGAACAAAAAAAAACAAAAAAGGGTCTTTTCCAGAGGAAAAGAACAACTCACTCTGCCTCAGCCAGTTCACAGCTCTCTCCGCAGTCCTTGATTTAGTCCTCCCGGGATACAGGAACTGGAGAAGGGAGAGCAAAGGATTGGCCTGCTCTCCGATGAAGTCCGAGCAGAAATCCAACGCAGCCGGAGCGAGGGAGAGACAGGGGCAGGAACAGGAGAAAACCGCGCCGGCCAAAATCACCCAGCCTCCGCAACCAGCCGTTCCTCCACTCCGAAACACACACCCACCCCCCAAACCAGCCACCAAGGAACTGAACTCCCTTCCCCCTTCCCGGCTATCAACCATCACTTTGGAAATGCTAATTCGTTTAGCCGTTTCTTTTGTGTAACTATAACTGCTTAAAACAAAACCAAATCGCCCATTCAACAGCACCCCCACCCACACATACACACCGTGAGGCAGGGAAAAAAGGGAAAAAGAAATTCTGCATTTAGTTTTAGAACAAATAACTAACCCATGACAAAGGTGAAAAACTAGAGGTTGAAAAAGGGCTACTTGTTTAAATGCATGCATTAAACAGTTTTCATTGACCTTTTTTATAAGCTATTTCTTTAAATGCTCTGAAGGTATCTGCTTTAAATCTGATACTAGTATTAGACTAAAACTTTAAAAAAATCATCCTTGGTAGTAGTGTTGTTTCTCTTGAATATTCTTCTCTTGTGGTTTTAGTGGTTGTAAGTGGGATTAAAAAAAGGGATAAAGCCAATCTGTTCTTTGCAGAGTATTGGTTACAATTATGGCCACATAAATTATAGAACAAAGTTTTCCATACAAAAGTAAGAGCCTGAAGAATAGTTAGGAAACCAACTCAAAAGCTGACTATTGTTTTATTTCCCAGGTAATTTAAATATCCAGACATGGGACTGGAAGGCCTGCAACAAATATAAGCAATGCTATGTCTCCGACTATATTCCAAAAGCAAGCTAAAACTATTTTGGGTGATCATGGCAAAAAAATCCTTGGTACATCTTGGCAATCTAGTGTTCTGTGATGCATAGGAAGACTACTTTTTCCACTAACCTTTTCCCTTTGCATGTTCATCCACTATTCTGCATATAAATTGCTCAAAACTTCTATTGATGAGCATAGCTAACAGACTGTATTTATACTCTCATATGGAGATTTGCTTTCATTATTTCTTATATCATCACTACAAAACAGACCATATGCATTCTTTTAGTTGTCTATTTGAAGGTCCTAATATATAGGAAATGTTAAATACATATTGAGTGAATCATTTTGATTAGATGATGAAATAGTATTTTTCCATGGACTTCAGTAAAGCATGTAACTTTTGTGATCATTATGTTTATTCCATGGATAAGATAGGTGACTACTGGGGTACTCATCACTGATAAAAGCCACACCTTGGATACTGTGTTCAGTTTTTGGCCCCTCAATACAAGAAAGACATTGAGGTGCTGGAGTGTGTCCTAAGAAGTGCAACAGAGCTGGTGAAAGGTCTAGAGCACAAGTCTTATGAGGAGCGGCTGAGGGAATGAAAGTTGTTTAGCCTGGAGAAAAGGAGGCTCAGAGGAGACTTTATTGCTCTCTACAACTACCTGAAAGGAGGTTGTAGCCAGGTGGGGGTTGGCCTCTTCTCCCAGGGAACTAGTGACAGTATGAGAGGAAAAGGCCTCAAGGTGTGCCAGGAAAGGTTTAGATTGGATATTAGGAAAAATTTCTTCACTGAAAGGGTAGTTAATCATTGGGACGGGCTGCCCAGGGAAGTGGTGGTGTCACCATCCCTGTAGGTATTTAAAAGATATGTATCTGTCATATGAGGACAAGTGGAAAGAGAGAGAGAGAAACTCTTTATTAACTCTGGTTATGCTTTGTTTGACACATCCCAGGATGTGGTTTGCCTTCTTGGCTTCCAGGGCACACTGTAGATTCCAATTGAGGCTGCTGTCAACCAGCACCCCTAGACCCTTTCTGCAGGGCTTGCTCTCTAGCCATGGTTTCAACTCTAGTTGATCTTTGGCCTTCTATGTCTTCTCCCTTCATATGCAAACAAGGGTTCTGTAATCTTCCTGTGAAGCCTGACCTTGATTCCAGGGATCATACACTTTCTTTTTCCTTTTGAGTTCCAAAGGGAGTTCCCTGTTCAGCCAAGCTGATCTTCCACGCTTGCTTGACTTGCAGCACAATGGGATTGCCTGCTCCTGTGTTTTTAAAAGATGGTTCTTCAAAACTGACCAGCACTCATGGACCCCTAAGCCCTCAAAATCAGATTCCCAGGGGACACTGCTAACTAGCTCCCTGAATAGCTTAAAGTTTGCTCTCTTGAAATCCAGGGTAGCAACTCTGCTGACAGTTTTTCTCATTACACTGAAAATTTTAAACTCAACTATTTTATGATCACTGTGGCCATGACAGCCACTGACCATCACATCTCCCACGAGTCCTTCTCTATTCACAAACAATAAGTCTAGGGGGGTATCTTTCCTAGTCGGCTCATTGACAAGAAGTTATCTTCCACAAACTTCAATAATTTCCTAGAGTTAATTGTCACAATATGGTATTCCCAGTTGATGTTAGGGAAGTAGAAAACTCCCATAAGGACAAGGGCTACTGATCCAGAGATTTCTTCTAATTGCCTGTAGAGTAACTCATCAGTGCTATCATCCTGGCTGGGTGATTGGTAGTAGACACCTACTATGACAGCTGCTTTTTTTTCCATACCCCAAATCCTCACCCAGAGGCTCTCAACCACATCATCCCCAACTGTAAGGGCTATGTAGTCACATCTTTCCTTTACATACAGTGCAACTCCTCCACCTTTCCTGCCCTGCATATCCCTTCTGAACTGCCCTTCATCCCAGCATTCCAACTGTGGGACTTGTTCCACCAAGTCTTGCCAATGGCATCATAGCTCTGGGAACTGACCAACACTTCCAGTTCATCCTGTTTGTTTCTTGTACTGCATATGTACAAGCATTTCAGATGTGCTCCTAAGCCCTCAGTGCTCCCTGGAGCAGCATAAATGTTTCCATTTAGCATTGCCACCCTCAGGCAATGCTATGCCAACCCCTGGCTTACCTTCAGCTCTCCTGTTGGGATCCCCTTCCCACACTGATTCTAGTTTAAAGCCCTCTCAATCCGTCCTGCCAGCTTAAAAGGAAGGAAGCATTTCCCCTGTCGGGACAGGTAGATCCTGTCAGACCCCAGCATACCTTGTGTCTCAAAGACTTTCCCATGGTTATAAAAAACAACATTCTGGTAGAGGCACCAGTCCTGGAGCCAGGTATTGATGTCTTGAGTTCATCTGTTTCTTCTAAAGCTTCTCCCTCTTACTGGGAAGGTTGAGGAAAATGCTACCTGTGCTTACTTTTGAAATATAGACAGAAATGTAGTATTACTTATATAGGTTGTGGAACTTCCAGTCCCATGTCTGGATATGCAAACTACCTGGAAAATAAAACAATATTTTTATGTAAGATACCACTTAATAATGTTTCATTTCTGATTTTAGGAAGTGGAGTAGGATAGGCGTACCTATCCTACCACATATCTCATGCCACTTTGTCCTCTCTTTCTGTTTTCTTTCTGAAATCTAGCCTTCCTAAGAGAGTTTTCAAAAAACCTTGAAAAATTTAGAAGGGGGGCTGCAGCACGGGGTGGTGTATCTGGTGATTCCACGTCAAAGTAGAACATAAGAAACATTGACCCAACAGTTATACATTGAACAAACTTTCAAATTATCTTTATTTTGAGATATAATTACAGACTAGATATTGACTGAAATTGTTGGAAGCCTTTTTTATTTTAACTGATAGATTAATCCATGTTTTGATAGGCTGAACAATATGGGCTAAACATGTTAATTCTTTTTCTTTATAATTTAATGGTGTATAGGGTAGTGTTCTGTCTTCTGGATTCTTCACTATTTGACATGTTGGCAGCTGGAATAACCCTTAATCCATTCATTAAGTATTAAAAGACTGGTACTACTCATTATGATGAGATACTTTTAAAATTATCCAGGTAGCTAGGATCTGGGCAGCCTAATAAACCCTATGTTAAACATATTACAATTACTAAAGTAACTGTAGTGTAGTATTGAGAGTCATATTTATTTCTTTTTATCAAACCACGTTTAACCATTCATTTTTTTAAATTCATACTTATTTATACCTTCCTTGATATATTTTGTGTAAGTAGGATTTTGTTGCTGTCAGATGCTGAAAAGATTTAGAAACCCTTTTTTTCTGTTGCTTAGATTCTTTCTGTGGTCTGTTTGATCTCATGCTTTGCATTTTACATGTTAGATAACCTGGATCACTTGCAAATTCATTCTTAAGTGTATTTGATGATATGTAGTATCTTTCTGTTCGTAATGTTTGGTTTGTTTAGTCATTTGGACTGCTTTAGTGGTAAGACAATAGACAATGGCCATCTGAATTGAGTTTGTGTGGGGGAGAAGAGGGCTAAAGTAAAAAAAAGAAAGCCCTAATCGCTCCATCCAGGTATAAAGTCCTAGTCTATATGTTACTCTAACTCCAAAATGAGTTTTCAAGCACAACTTAGTTTGTTCTTCAGCTCATTTTACGACTTCTTATGTTGAGGGATGACTCCTGTTTTTTTAACCAAGGAAGGAGAGGAGATGCTGACAGTCAAGGTATTCTTGATTTGATGAAGGAGGAAAAAACTTGTATAAAACTCCTTTATTATTGATTGCCGTCATAAAAAGATGTTGGCAATAGCTGTTCAACATGCAAAATACAAAGAGTGATTCTTTTATGCAGTGTAGTAAAGCTTAAATTTTTATGGAGAAAATGGCATATGCATGTTGCATATCAATAAAAATTTAAATTTATTTGGTTTTTAGCAATACTGAAAAACTCAAGTCACATTACAAACTTGAAAAAATAAAAATGTTTACAGGAAGATTAATGAGTATTCACTAGTTCATAGCTTTAGAAGAATGAAATAGAGAATACGCAAACTGATGTCTTTATTGTTTTAGTTACATGTATTTTATGATTATTTTTATGATAATTTTTATAGTATCCTATATTTTTCCTTTGGACAAAATTTTATCCAAGTGTAATAGGCCAAAGATCTATCATGTGTGCCTTATTGATTACATTTGCACACACAGCTAACAGTCTATATGAAGTGAGAAAATACATAATGTATCTTTCTGTTCTCTACTGAATGACTTAGTTCTTTATCTTCAGGTTGATATTTCATATATGAATGTTTCATCTGTGTTGATGTTAACTTCTCTTTATTACAATGTAACTCTCAATAACTGCAAAAATAAGAGCAATTCAAAGATATGTTGAATTTTAGATTGTGTTTGTCACTACTTCTTTCCTGATCCTTCAAAATAGAATTTAAACCTGACTGGTAATTAGAATGTAAGCTTACTCATAGATGAATGTTACTGACTGGGTGTTTAATTTAACATGATAGCTCAGTATTTTGAAGTATAATCTGCATAATCCATGTTACAAAACTTTTTCTACTTCCCATTCCTGTCTTCCTAGAAAGAAATTGCTTTGCACAGTTCGAAGTATCTTCCATTCCCCTTCCTTAGTTACTCTAGGACTTTGAAAATTATTACCAATAAAATAGCAATTTTCAGCCTGGTTGAGAACTGGGAAATGCATGTGTTACTTGAATGTGGAAAAGGTAGCGTACTCATTTGGCATTGTGGTGGGTTGACCTTGGCTGGCTGGCTGCCAGGTGCCCACCAAGACCCTCTCCAATCCCCCCCTCCCCTCAGTGGGACGGAGAAAAATAACATGAGAAACTCATGGGTCAAGATAAAGGCAGTTTAACAAAGCAAAGCAAAGGCTGCACGCAGAAGCAAAGGAAAACAAGATTTTTTTTCTCTTCTTCCCATCAGCGATGTCCAGCCACTTGCTGGGAAGTAGGGCCTCGGTATGCATGCTTTGGAAGACAAATGCCTTAATAATGAATGTCCCCCCCCACTTCCTTTCTCTTAGCCTTTATTGCAGAGCACAATTCCATATGTTATGGGATATCTCTTTGGTCATTTTGGGTCAGCTGTTCTGGCTATGTCCCCTCACAACCTTGTGCCCACCCTCAGCCTACTGGCCTTTGAGGAGTGGGGTTGGAGAGACAGCCTTGATGCTGTGTAACTACTGCTCAGCAGTAGCCAAAACTGGTTGTTTATCAACAATTTTCTAGCTAAAAATACAGAGCACAGCACTATGAGGGCTGCTGTGGGGAAAATTAACTCCATCCCAGACAGACTCAATACATGCATTTTCAACAACTGATTGAAAATGTTCTGTGAAGTTTAGAATAAAGACATTATAAGAACAGTTCTGTGAATTCTCTTGACTTCAATGTATTAGTAGATTGTCATTGCTGCAAATGAGATTATGATGTTTAACACTTGATTTTTATTATAAATTTGTGAGGAAATGTAGTGTCATTGCATGTCTCATACAGAGGAAAATCTAACTGATTTAACATTTTAAATCTTATTTTTCTTATTTAAACAGTATTGCTGAGATCATTGAACATTATAGAAAAGAACAGATTGTTGAAGGATATTACCTTAAAGATCCTGTTCCAATGCAGGTAAAACTTCATCTCTGAGCACTTGTTATTGAAGATATTGACTTAATCCTCAAATATTTATAATATAGGAACTGAATTACATCAGAGGTATCCATGGTAGTTAAACAGCATCATTCCCTCCTGAATTTTTGTTTTGAGTTTGTCTGTTTCTTTAATTTCATCCTCATATGCATTTGTTTATTTAAAGTTGGCTTATAGTAAACAGAAGTTATGATAAGTTTTGTCTGTGCTCTGGGGTGTAAATGCTTCATCTTGTGCCCCTAACTCTGGTCCCTGAACTAGGCTGCTCTCCATTCTTCTGTGTCTAGTGTCTTTCTTTCCCCAGAGAAAATCCATATACACAGAAAAGCATCAGAGATGATCAAGGGGCTGGGATTTACAGGGTGTGTTCAGGAACATTGTCACCCTGTAGCATAAATTCATCCTAAGAGACCACTGATAATAAACAAACCATATCGTCTAGTTTTTCATAAAGTTTAACTAGTTCAAAAGTATATTTTTATACTTTGTCCTTATCTATTCTTCACCTTTCCTGTTTTGATGGTTAGAAATTTGGTTTTAATTTCTAACCTAAATAGTTACTCCTTTGTTAGATCTATTATATTAATTCAATATGTATTCTTATTTACTCAACTCACTAAGCTGAGCAAACCAAATCTGGGTTTTGTCTCTTCATAATGTTTTTGTAGTCGCCCTACTACCACCGATTCCAGTGTGAGTTTGTGTTTCTTGAATGTAATGGACCAGAACAGCACAGCATGCCATGTCATTAGTAATTTCTTTTTTCTATGAGAGTGTTTACCAGATTGCAGAATGTTATCTGTGTCATATCCTAGAATGTTATCTGTGTCATTACTGTAGCCACATTGTATTATATTGTTTTCTATTGGTAAGTATCAACAAGTGCAAATTTTATCTTGTATTATTAGACTTATGCCTTATTGCTGTTTGGCTTGTCATCAATGCTTCCCAGTTGTCTGCTACTATTAATTCATGCTCTTTAATGTGGTTGAGACAAATGTGAGGAAATTGATTTCAGAGACTGATCCTTGAAAAGCTTCACCTAATAACTTTCCTTGTTCTCCATCATTCTTTTTGTATTATGGCGATCATCTTTCTTTTGGCACTTTGTATATCCACTTATGGTTCCTGTATCAATAACTCTCTCTATGTTGATTAATTTTCCATGTGAGACTACATCAAACTATTTTAAGTTATTCAGATATATTTGTGACTTTCCTTTGTTTAAAAAAAAAAAGTTATTGGTGGTGTAATTACCGCATACTGTCATGCTCTGTTTTTGAAGAAAAAACATAATTCAGAAGTCTTGTGTGCTGTTTGGTTCAATCTAATAGATTTCCTGTTTCTAATTTTGAAATTTACTTTAAAACATTTTTCACTAGATCTGTTGTTTTGTATGTTGTTTCTTTCATAGCTATGTTATGGAGGTTATATTGAGTTAGTAAAAACTTGGGTATTGCTTCTGTTGTCAGTCCTGTAATTCCTTTTACTGAAATGTTTTTCATCTTGCCTTTGTCAATTTGCTCAAAACCATGATTCTTATGGATATGCGGGAGGGAAGAGAAGAGAGAAAAGTAAAGTATTTAGTAAGGAGCTAGTGCATATATCACTTCAACTTGATACTGTTCTCACTGCTTGATACTTTTGCTTTTCATGTTTTCTTATGGCTAAAGAAATTTTGCTGATCAGCGGACTCGGTAAAGTCAAACTTGGCTTGGCTTTTGGCCATTATAGCTGGGTATTTATATTTCCAGATCTTAGTTTTCTATGTGAATTTATCCTATGTCCTGTTTCTATTTTCTCCTATTGCTTTTTGTTAGAATGATACTCATTTAGGACATGAGTGCTAATAAGATTAGTGAGGAACCGTGCAACATTGTGTATTAATAATTCAGTTTTTATTGTGATCTATACCATTCTTGTTGATTCAGAGTTTATCGTTTATTGCTCAGTCCCAAAATCCTTGGTAGAAGACAGCTAAATCACCTTTGAAGATTTGTGTAAATTTTTCATAAATTGCTGAAAGATGCTGCTTTCTATTTAGTATTTAAAAAATAAATGCAGATGTTACTCTTTGAAAGTTGGTCTGTATTTAAACCTTATTTTTATTCTCATATTATAACTGTGGCCTAACAATTTCACAGGAAATAGTTATATTACATTTCTGGCAAAGGTATTGCATTAAATTATATTGGTTTGTTAAGACACATGAGAGAATAAAGAATTGGTAGCATTCAATAAAATTTCAGTTGCAGCTTCATAGTATTCAATTGTTTCATAGTGATTTCTGAGATCAAAAAAAAAAATGTTGATTTCTTCCTTGTTGACCAGCATCAAGAACAAGTGCTTAATGATACAGTGGATGGAAAAGAAATCTACAATACAATTCGTCACAAAACAAAGGATGCTTTTTATAAAAATATTGTCAAAAAAGGATATCTTCTGAAAAAAAGTGAGTTCTGTTTGATTTTATGAAATGTTTTTTTCTAAAGAATGCAGATATGGATGCATATTTTATGTAGTAGTGGTAATAGTGGAGGCAAAATTGAAGTGAGCAAAAGGTGGTAAAAAGCCTGTAAAGGGTATGAAAGATTCTTTTTCCTTAAGAAGTACATAAATAGAAAGACATAATCCATAAAATGACATGCAATATAAAGATGTTGATTGGTGATTCTTGCCAGAAAAATCAGAAAACAGAACAAAAACTAAGTGCTTTTTATCAAAGGTTGCATTCAGACTCATTAAATGAAGTACATGTTCATAAAATGTATTCATATTTAATACAGAACTTGTTTAAATTTAGGCTGATCACATGGATTAAAGAGAACTAGATTAATGTAAATCAGTACATTCATTGGAGACCAGAGCTGGTTTAATTTTGTTATTTCAAGTTAGGTAATAAGTTTAATTTAAAATGTGTATTCTGGTGTACAAGGTATATTGAGACGTTTTTAAGGCTCTAACACTGGCACAGTCAACATAGTATAGAATTATTGGATTAAAAACTGCCTGACTCATCTCAGTATATCCCTGAGGAATTATCATTGAGCAAGATTTTGAAGTTCTGAGAAAGTTAATTCCTTTCCAAGTGTGTGCTGGTTTAAAGGTAAACCGGCAGGGGAAATAAAGCTAACTCAAGAGAGATTAAAAGTCAGAATGACAATTTAATGAAAATAATGCAATAAATGCAATTTTACAGATGAACAATTGGTTCCAATCCACCAAAAAACCCGGCACGCTGGGGCACGA
>VXAY01005496.1:0-21695 GCA_013399855.1 Oxyruncus cristatus
CTGGATAAACACATCATGTGATAGATGAGCAATTGGCTCACGGGTTGANGCAATTGGCTCACGGGTTGAGCACAGAGGTTAACAGTGAATGGGGTGACATCAGACTGGTGACCTGTCACTAGTGGGGTTCCACAGGGCTCCATCTTGGGCCCTGTGCTCTTCAACATCTTCATAAATGAGTTGGATGCAGGACTGGGAGGGATACTGAGCAAGTTTCCAGATGACACAAAACTGGGAGGAGCTGCTGACTCCCTCAAAGGCAGGGAGGCCCTGCAGAGAGACCTCAACAAATTAGAGGTCTGGGCAATCACCAACCAGATGAAGTTCAACAAGGGAAAGTGCCAGATTCTGCACCTCAGATGGGGCAACCCTGGATATTCATACAGACTGGGGAATGAGACACTGGAAAGCAGTGCCATGAAAAGAGACCTGGGGGTCCTGGTCGATGGCAAGTTGAATATGAGTCAGCAGTGCCCTGGCAGCCAGGAGGATTTCACCACCTGTAAAATGTACAAGCTTTAAATTTTAGCCTTTTTGAGCTTAAAATAGGTAATTTAAGTGTTAAGCCTATTAAAGTACTCTTAGTCCTGAACTGCGGCTTAACAGTTAATTTTAGTGGGAGACGATTACCTAAGACAGGCAAGGAGTACACATGCTGCAAAGTTACTGACTCGTAATTCTTAGCCATCTGAATTACCCGGGTGTCTGATCCAGACAGGCAATGTCTCATTGTTGGGCAAGAACCATTTGATATATGTATATATATATATATANATATATATAATCGCACTATCAGAGCTATTACTGGTCAGTACAGCTCTTGGTGTATCAGTTTTGTGTAAGCCATGTCTGCTTGCATCTTGAGTGTTGTCAAGTGATCATTCAAACTGCATAGCTACAAGGTGCTCTGTGCAGATTTTGTGACAAGTGTATTATTGCTTCATCTCATTCACCATATGTGTTGCCAAAAAATTCCAGTTTTTACAAGGAAGACAAAAGATGTTGTAAGTTGAAAGAGTTGGCTACTAAGAATGGTGAAAAAAAAAAAAAAAGAAGTGCTAGGGGTTTATTTTTAAAAAAGGAAGTTGCTATTTAGATTCATTTATCCCTACTGGACTCAATTCTACTCCCAGTGGTGTCAGATCACTATTTTAAAAGTCGTCTTTCAAATTATATTCCTTTTCAGACTAAGGTCTTCTGTCCCCCAATGCATATAAGGTTTTCATTTTAAACTTAAAGTCCATTATAATCTCATTATCTGTAGCATTTTTAGTGTGTGTTCCTATGTATATTCCCTTGTGGAGTAGTACAGGCCATGTTAGTCAATGTTTACATTCTCAGGTTTCAGGAGGACATGTAGCATTATGCAAAGTACACACAGGGAGTGAGTAAAAGCTCTGTAGCACAACCTGCAGCTGCTGCTGGAACAGATACAAACCTTCTATTTGTCTCGTCCTGTAACTGAGTGTGCACAATTACCATTGCTGACTTTATGTTTTTCCCCACCAGTAATGTCCTGATCTCATTCCAGTTATGTCAGCAGAAAGAGTCTACACAGCCTCATTGAGCTGCAGACCAGCCTCACCATTTTCTGGTTCAGCTGACAAGACAATGACATTCCTGCTTGACCAGCATTAATGGCCAGCGCAACTCACTGATCACCTCCTAATCTACAGCTGCCCCATGCTGATTAGTGACTAAATGTGAGGCTGTTCTGTATAAATGCTTCTTATGTTCATTATACAAGAAAAGCTGGCTGTGCAGTTCTGTAAACTCCCTGAAAAAGAGGTATTTGTCATGTCTTGAGCAAGCTAAATTGGCAAAATCCAAATAGTATTTTCCTCCAAAAGTCACATTTGCAGGGAAAGCCCTGCAATCCTGTCTACTCCGGCAGCAGCTAGGAATGATCCACAGACTGGATGAGTCTCCTGGTGCAGCAGTGGCATGAGCTGCAGTGAAGGCGAGCATAAAAGTTCTGGAGTGGAAGTGAATTTATCAAGGACTTAAAGGAAGAAGTAGTGCAGGACTGAGCAACAGCTGGACTAGGTATTCAGAGTCATATAACTTACTTCCACAGGCAGTCCTAGTGCTTATTCAGGAAAATTTGTAGAATTCTGCTTGTCGTATGTCAGAAATCATCTGGGATAGGGATTGTGTTCTGAAGGTCCATGATCACAAAGGTAGTGGTTTCATTCAAGACTGGTAGAATTCATTCACAGTACAAATGCAATTTTAAATTGATTTAGATAGTGGTTGCCTGATGCAGTACTGCAGTCGTGTTTCCTTTCTTTAGCAGTTAACTCGATATGTTCTTGTTACATAGATCCAGTTAGTAACAGTTAGTTAATCAAGAGGAAATATGGAAGATCCAAAAGATTGAAAAGAACAGAAACTAAAAGAAATCATTAATCTGAGTATAATCCATTCATTGGCTGCAAGAACACTACCTATTCAAAATTTGACATTAGTAAGGGAGACAATAAAAATGAAAAGTTACTTTGGTGTTGCAGAATTTTTAATTCATTGAAGGGTCTCACTGTGTTCTGCATGTTTTTATAACAAATTTATCTACAAAAAAAAAAGCATGGGAAATATGTTTTTTTGCATATCTTCTATTGTAATAGAGGAAAATAAATGCCATAAAAAATTTTCAATATGTATGTTTTTAGCTCTGCCAAATGCATTCTGATTATACTGATTGTGAAAGGTGTTGCACAAAGTCACTAATGTGTGAAGGAAGTTTTATCAATTTGAAAACATTCCTGCTGAATAAGCATGAAATTATTAATAAATTTAGAAGTCTAACCACTGCTCACTAAACATATATGCAAACTGCATCATAACAAATCATGATACAAATGACAATCCAAAATTTGCCATTTATCATACAAGTTGTTACGAGGTCTTATTTTATAACTGAAGTGATCTGAAGAATGAGGCATAGGTAAATACATACCATTGTAGGAATTCAGTTTTTTACCTTTCTTGAATGTATTTTCGTCATCTAATGATGACCAGAATGCTTGCTCAGAACAGGTCATCAGAAGAAATTACAAACCACTCTTATTTTGAGAAGCAAATAAGAGTATGGCATGTCAGCCTTCAACATAGGTTTTTACTGTTTCTCTTTGTTTGTGTTTCAGACATCAAGAAAATTTTTTCCTTTCACGTTTTTTGGCTCTATTAGCTGGATTGCCTTCTTTTCTTACTTAATGGTCTGGTGGGCACACCAGGTAAGGAGGTGATATTGGTACAAAATAAAAGCCCTGCATTATGCTTTGCACTGTTAGAGATCATTTAGAATTAGAGTCCATCATCTCTGTCATGCTGAGTAGTGCCTTATTTTAGAAACTGCAGCTATGGGTAGGAAATCACTACTCACAAAGTGGAAAGTAGTTCAGAGAGCTGTGGTTCTCCCATCCACAGGACTTGATCACTCTCGTAACATTAGAGCTATCGGCAACTGTCTGTGAATAAATTATACTTCTGTGTGGCAGTCTTATCTCTCTCCTGATACATGTGGAGATCTGTGAAAATCTTGCTGGTTATTCTTCAAGATAGTCGGCAAGTCCAGGATAAGATTCCTGGACAGATGTGCAGCAGAAAATGTTTCTTCACTGCAGGATACTTTTTTTCTGTTTTTCCTTAAATCCTTTTAGGTTGGAGAGACCATTGGTATTAGTGAAGAAATCATGGGATTGACTATTCTGGCTGCTGGCACGTCCATTCCTGACCTTATTACCAGTGTTATTGTAGCACGCAAAGGTCTAGGGGACATGGCTGTGTCCAGTTCTGTTGGAAGCAACATATTTGACATTACAGTGGGGTAAGTCCTACAGCAAAAAAAATGTGTCCATTTTAAACAAGTCTTTTGTTGTTAGAACATTGCCATGGTGTCACCCAAAAGCAGCAATCCTTAAAAAGGAGAGTGATGCAAATATTCTATGAATGTTACTGTGGCAAGCGCTCTGAAGTTTATAGACATTTGCATGACAAAATTGTTATTAATTTGTTCCCTGATTCTTGCTTTGATACATTACAGAGATGCCTAGGCAAGTGAATTTCATTTTAAAAAGTGCAAAAGAGCATTTTTCCAAGAAGGAATTTCAAAGCTGTTTATGCTTTTGTCAGATGCTGTTTGCTTTCCGTTACCATTCATTGTGCTTATACTAGAGCTTTCTTTATAAATGATCATCAGGAACAATTCATTGCCTCTGCAGTATTCAACATGTTTGCTGTAATAACAACAGAATGTCATTGTCTTGAGTAGCTTGTTTAGGCTGCTGTTGACATGTGATTTATTTTTTTTTAATATACCTGGCAAGTCCCAAATTACAAAGCAATTCTCTCTTAACAGAAAGCACCCGATATAGAGCTCTTCACAATGTGAAGCTACATGAGATTGTACAGAAATTTGCTATTTACAGTAGATTCTCTAAGATAATGATGTGTGGCATGAGGTTGGAATTCAAAATCCTTTTTGACCCTTTGAGACCAAGGTAGATCATGTCCAGAAATAATGTAATCTATGCCTCAGTATTTGAAAAATGAGCAGGAGGTACACAACCACATTCTCATCTTCAACATTAGAGGGTAGAGGCACTGAGAATCATGTTCATATTGTCAGTTTCTCTATCTTTGGCTGTTTCTTGCTATCACACGAACAGAAGAGCAGATCTAGTCATAGTCATAGTGCCAAACAGCCTAATCATAGAAGAGATCATGTTTTTTGCTGCTGAGAATATACCAGCAACTGCACAGGTGCAAAAAGGGACCCTGAAGTAAGATTAGATAATAAATTCCTGTTTTGTTTCAACTGTATGGATCAGTACCTTAGACATATGAAAACTGGGCTCCTTTTTTCTATTAATCCAGAAGCATGAAGTGTTTGAAATAATATCTATATACAGCAAATCTGCAAAGTATATGAAAAACATGTGCTCCGATTTGGAGTGCATAGGATGCATTACAAAAGTTTTCTCTCTTGCAGTGCTTTCTTACTTTTGAAAAAATGTTTACCCTCTTCCTGCCAATAGAAATGGGTTTGTCCTGCACCAGTCTGCTAGACCTGGTATATTTACAACAGAAATGGCACAGTTGAACTGTAGACTGGTGTAGTTAATACTGCAGCTGTAATAAATTATTCTCTCTTGAGGTGCTTATTCAAAGTTCTAACGTTTTGAGCTTCTGACAACTCACTTCATGCTTTCTAAGCCTGCTAAGCTCCAGTCAGTCTGAAATATTTATTTCAGCCTGACATCTTGCAAAGGGATATTACCTCATTCTGTGGTTTGAGAGATGAGAAATGCAATGACAGCAAACACAGAAATAGAAATTAAGCTTAAGTTCAATTGAAGTTCACATTTTAACACAGGTTTATACAGTAAGTGTGGATTTAAAGGCCAAATTTCAGGCATTTAAGGGCCAAATTTTGCAGGCAGTGTCTTGCAAAGTGCTGTTTCTTCATAGCAAGGACATGTTTTTATGTAACCCATCCCCCTGTCATGCACACTCTTAGGAGAGTGTGAATAGCTTCTCCCACAGATGGTGTGAAATCCAGAAAGAAATGAAAGAGGTCTTCATGCTTACAGAGGGGATGCCCATTGATTTGTCAGCCAAGGGAAACATAGTTCACCAGTGTAATTAGTGGAAGAGTGGGGAAGCATAAATCCCACGTGTTCTTGGGGAGAACTCATGGGATTTATGCTCCCCACTCCCCAAGTTGACAAGTTAGATTCATGTACATATTAGAAGAGTTGAAACTCTTCCTGCCTCACTTTGTGCAGGAAGCCTCTGGTTGTACTTTGAGTTGTCTCCAGAAACTTTCTAGTGCCTCTTCCTGGTCTTCTGCAGTGTTCTAAAATATTTTTTCTGTTTCTTAACAGCCTTCCTCTTCCATGGCTCCTGTATGCTGTGATTAACAGTTTTGCCCCGGTGGCAGTCAGCAGCAATGGCCTGTTTTGTGCAATTGTCCTCCTCTTCATCATGCTGCTCTTTGTCATCCTCTCCATTGCTTCCTGCAAGTGGAGGATGAATAAAATCCTGGGTTTCCTCATGTTTGGGCTTTATTTTGTGTTCCTGATTGTCAGTGTCCTCCTGGAGGACAAAGTGATCCAGTGTCCTGTCTCCATCTAGTGGAAAATGCTCAACAAAAGAAAAAAACCCAAAAGATATATATTTATTAAAGAAGAAATATGTATATCAAACCAAGACACCAAAAAAAACCACAGTGGAAAGCTTCACTGAGAATAACCCATGGATCTGTAAATTTCCTCTTCCTCGATTTTAAAAGAGTGAAAGAAAGAAAATGGCACAAAGGGTGGATCTTGGAGCTGAAGAATGACTGCTGCTGGACGGTGCAGTTATGCTTGAAGGGCTGAGTTCAGCTGCACTGAGGTTTTCTTTGCTGCACAACACCCTCGTTGCCCAGTACAGGACATGCTACGCACGCACGGGAACAGTGACAGCTACTGCTTCTCCTCGCCTGTGGTACAAATCCACAGACTTCTCGTTCTCTGTAGTCGTATACACAGACACACAGTGTGCTCAGTTCTTAAGGCTCTCCTCTTCTAAGGAGAATGCTGATACTAACTTTGTGGAGGCACCACCCCCCACACACCCTGGTACAGGATTTTTCTGGTGATCTGCTGAAACTCCTGAGTGGAAAGCATACATCGAGCACGAGCCACAGACGGGGAAGAGCTTGTATGTCTCTTCATATGAATGGATTTATATGATGTGATTTCAGCAAAGCCAGGGAATTCATCAGTGTTTTGATCATCTGCATCACAGGTCTGTAAAGGCAATCAGCAGGATCTTAACGGTGGTTTTTTACATCTTGCAAAACTCTTCAGGTTCCAGAAACTCTGTCTCTGGCACTGAAGGAGCTTCGATGCCTGACCATTTTGTAACTGGTGCAGATTTTCATTGCATTCTCATGCAAAGACCAGAATGGGGATACTCTTTCTTCTCTAATAGCAACGCAGCATGCAGTGACATCATACAGCTACATGAACACACCATTTTTATTAATGCAGCAATATTAACAGTACCAACGGCTTTCAGATGCTGTTATGAGTTTGCCTTTTCATGCCAGAATAAAAAGGCTGATTTGCTTATGCATAGCACATTATACAGAAAATAGAAGTAAGTAGTTATAAAGTGGCAGCCTAATTGCTAAGGAAATATATATTTTACAGGCTTTCACTATTACTTGGAGTGTAAGGACCTTCACAGCTACATATAGTTATTGCTGGAAGAGATCTCCAGCTGTTGTACAAAGCTGGGGCAGTTCACATTTGCTGTTATAAGTCTTGAAACTAGGTAGGAGAAACACAGTTTAATTACAGTGGAGCTGCAGGAAGCTTATATGAAAATTATTCAGTATTGCTGGAAGTGTAGATGTCTAAAGAAGCCCAGGAAGGAGTGAAAATGCAACATCCTTTTACTGAAATGCTGAGAGAAGGAGAAAGTCCAAACCTAGAACCAAAAAATAAGAAAGGAGAAAATAACTAATGTTTGTCTTCCTTGTAGTTTGGATGATTTTTTAAAAAATGGGAGGACTGGAATGGGTATTAAGAAATTATTTCAAATAATCATTTGTTTGTTCAAGTCTTGTGCAGTTAGAGTTCATGAAGTTTCAGTGCATTTCTGTGACCTGTTTCAGCATTGTTTTATATGCATATTGTGCTCACAATGGCAATGCCATGCTCACAGCTGTGTAATAGAAGGCTTAGCACATTTTGTCTTGTCAGTTTTTCTCTGCTCCATGCTGTTTGTTTCTCACTCATCCTCTTTGTCCTTTACTGTTTTCCTGTTATATGTGTTTGTGTGTAATGGTATATGGTTAGAGAGTAAAGACTTGACAGAAAACAATGGTAGAGAAAAAAGTACAAAATTCATATTAGGAATATAAATATTATGTGATATCATGAAGAAAAAAGTGATATAACAATGAACAAAATGAAGGAAACTAGGAGTTACGATGTCTGCCACTCATGTTTTGTCCTAAGGTATTAGTCCTAGCTACATGAAGAATCAGTATTTGATCTTAACCAAACATTTGCAAGGTCTCTTGCTTTTTTAGTACTTTTTAGAGTGAGCTCCTCTCATTGTGAGCAAAAACTTGTCGTTGTATTTAAGATCCTTCATTGCTCCAGAATCCTTACCTGTCTTAATCATAGTGCTACCCAGCTCTTTTAACATTTGTTCCTGCGAGTGTACACGATGGAAAGTAGGTGTATTTACATACTGCGGTGCCCTCTACTGACAGGAACAACAACCTTGCTTAAGCAAATCTATGAATCAAATTCTGAGCTAAAAAGAAGCATGTGTCCCAAAATACACAGCTGACTCCACGGTATAATCTATTCGAGGGGAGTCACCAAATGCTTTTATTTCTGATGACAATGCTCAAAACAGGCGATGCTTTCCCAAGTGAGCAGAATAAGATGGAGTGATCTAAAGAAGTGCGTGCAGGACCATGAGTGGGCTGTGTATATGGGAGCGTACAAAAATACTAAAGTACCCAGATTCACTGATCTGACATTTCAAATAAAGAAACCTGAAGTCTGATCTCTGTTCAGTACATTACTCCATTACTCCTTTGTTTTTGTTTTGTTTTGTTTTGTTTTTTCTCTTTCTTTTTTTTTACTTCATGCCAATATGGTGTAACAACTCCCACACTGGAAAGAAAAAAGCCCTACCCGACCTTCAGAGCTGTAAGAGCACTCCGATGCACTCTGCAAAGAGGGGGCAGGTAGGGAGAAGAGAGTAACTAACTGAAAGCCCTACACAGTGGGAGTATTTCAGACCACAACAGGCATCAACAACTTAGAGTAAGAATTTTATGTGTAGGGTTAAGGACTGGTATCCTGTAATGGCATTTGTATACTGTCTTAAAATGAATCTCTTTTCTTTCCCTTCTTTGTCCTTGTCCTTATCAATGTATTTATCTTGGAAGGTATTAAAAATATTTTTTTCCCCTCCAGAATAAGACACCTCATGGCTCCCACTGCCTTGCATCTGTTAGGCAGATCATTTTTCAAATGGCTGAACGACTGTGCAGTCAGTGGCAGCTCAGCTCCAGAGGTAATAGGACAGATTTCAGTTGTGTGGTGCTTTCTGTGGAGACAGGCTGTGAAAGATGGTTCCACTTACCAAGGCAGCTTTCTACTGCTGAGGTAAACTGTTTAAAGATACTTGGAGGCCGATATGCACTTTGATAACAAAACAACAGCTGTGCTATTGATAAAGAGAGGAATGGGATAGAGAGACAAGCTTATTCCCTTATCCTGTGCAGGAGGTGTTCAGTCTTTAGCTGGAATGCTGAGAGAACAGCCAAGAGCTGCTGCAACCCAGTAACTGGATGTCCATGAGCTGTCAAGGCTCAGTGCTGCCAGAAATGCACACCACCTGTTATAACACTCCTATTTTACAGTGGCAGCAAATTTCCCAGCATTAAAGGTTTCTCATTGTTCATAAGTATTTCACTGTGGGGTCATGAACATTTCTCAGCATTGACTAAGAAGTCAAAATTCAGTTTCTATTTTCTTCAGTCAGAGTTCTGAATGACTTCACTAGGGATCTGGTTCTGCACACTGCCCAAATTCTACAGCGAGTTTGTTGGTGTTGAAGCCTCTTCCACCTGCCTGTATGCCTGTGCTCACTTATTCAATTAATGCTACTGTCTGCATAATCCTTATGAAGCATAAATGAATAATTAATAGAAAAATTGGTGTTATTATAAAGATCCTGTTCTAGCTTAGTATTTTCAGGACACCAGCTTGGCAACACAGTATGTAAGGCAAGAATGCAACTTCAGATTAAATAGCCAACTCTCTGTGGCACCGTCATATCTGAACAGAACTAATACTGGACATGATTTTTGGAAGGGGTTTCTGGTAGCATTTGAGTAGGGTCATGGTTCAGACTGTAACCTGTTGTAAAGGTTTTCTGCACTAACTTCATTGGAATTAAATATGAGAATGGACCCCATTGGTAAAAATACCATTGGAGTCCTACAACTGTTCTCTGTTTTACACACACACACAGACACACACAGACACACACACACACACAAAATGGTGAAGCTGCCTTCCCTCTGCAGAAGCCACCCTGACACATCTGTAGGGTAAATGCTATAGAAGTGTGATTAAAAGTGTGGTATAAGGATGTTCTCCTCACAAACTACATGTAGACATGCAAAAATCTTTCAGCAAAGCTCTGTGGTTTCTAAATTAACTTTCTTACTGAAAGCTAGTGCTTTCTTGTAGTGCAAACAGGCTCTTGTGTCTGTATGCTTCTGCTTATGTATCCAATTGATGTGGCTGACTGCATAAACTTCATGAAGCATAAAACATGAAGCATAAAACACAGTGGGTGACAAGGAATCTTATCTAGATGTCATTTAATGTTTGCAATGGCAGTGAACCTACCATGTAATTTCCACATTTACTACTTCAAATTAGTTTATGGTCACTGTCACTCATGGTACTGTTGTGTGTGGATATGAAGGTCCACAAAGCGGTAAGTTAAACATGTAGTTAAATCTGAGTGCAGTGAAAAAAATAGATGCTTAGAAATACTATTAATGTTTGGGTGTTTTTTAAGGGATTATTTCTCTGGTTGTCTTTACTTCATTATGTATTTTGCAAAAAAGGGGATATACAATGTTTTTTAATTAGTACTCTTTCAGCAGTAATTCCTTAAAATAGCATCTTATGGTCCATATAACTTATGTTCTGAATCAAGTATGAGTCTGTATCAGATGGTTTTATAACAAAGAAATAATCCCTTCTCTGACAACTGGCCCAACAAAATACAGATTTCTGCCATTAATCTGGACAAGATAGAGACTTTTATCTTAGGATCCCATATTTCATAATTGCAGTTGCCTAACAAACCTAATTGTCTGGGGAGCTATGTACAAAGAGAAAAATTGCATTCACTTGTATTCTTGGAAACAATTTTACCTCTTGTAAATAACAATGACACAACTATCTGAGAAAGAGTCATGGTTTGAGCAGGTGATTTTTGTCTTCCTCCTATTACTGGAAAGTTAAACTGAAGAGTTTGCACCTGGAAAAATACTTGCAGAAAGTGCACTCAACAGTGTGGAGAGGAGTCCTGCTCCAGTCCTCCAACAGGAATGGGTTTCATTCCTGGTTGATGTCAAAATTACCCTTCTTGGGTCTGTTGCCATCAGTTACAGGAATATCAGTATTTCCACTGGGACTGGGGAAACTAACTTCCAAATTGAAATTACGCAATTCAGTGTAGCCATCAGATACAAAATTCATTTATGGATCACAGTTCCATAATCCAGAGAAGTCATCCTGTAGATCTGCTGTGTGTTGCTAGATGTCAGTGTATGGCATCTCAGGACTTGTCTGCTTGGATGGGTGCAGCTAGTTTGCTCTTTCCCGTGCCCGTGCGCCTGCCTGACTGGATGCAAGCCACGTATTCTCCAGAAGCCATGTAATCACATTAGCATGGCACTGAGGCCATGCTCCAGCCAGCCAGGTGCAGGTCAGCCCCAGCCTAGGAGCCACGTAACCACTTGGAGTATGGTTAGACCAGACACACACTTGACCACATCGTTCCCACGTGAGCCGTAAGTGAAGTGGCACAGGAAAGGATGGAGTAATTCAAGACTGGTAAATGTTCTGTACATTCATGTAGATTTATTGTAAATTCACCACTCATCAAAGACAAAACCAACCCCAACAAAGAAATTTGTACACATTTTTAAAGATCTTGCACTTTACTATTTTTTTTATTTTTATTTTATGTCACATAGTTGTCTTAATGCAAAAAGAAGCCATAAAAAACCCAGAAGACTAGTATGGGCTTTCTAAATAAGGGGATCATTAATTTTAAAGTAAAGAATCAATTTCATGTCTCTGTTTAAGGTATAATGTAAAATACAAATAAGTGTACAGTAAAGCAGGATCTGGTTTTGCCTTAGTGAAGTTATGAGTAAGTCAGGGGGAGTTTACTCCTCATACTCTTGAGTTTTCCTGTGGGGCTGTACAAAATGCTGCACACTACCTTTGCAGCAGGGACTCAGTCCTGCCATCCTTGTTCACCCCAGGAGAAAGTCAGGCCCAATGAAACAATTAAATCATTCTACTACTCCAGTGTTTTCTCCCACTGAGATCACAGTAGAGGAAGCTCTGTTTGGTTTAGTAAGTTTATAAGAGATGAGTTGATTCTATCACTTTTTCCAAAAGTTTTCAGGGTCAGATTATCCAAGTAAAATCAACTATTTCATTTAATCCCCCATTAAAATTACATAATGCCAAGGATTTCACTTTGGTTTGTGTTCATTTCCATTATCAAGATCTCTGTTGCACAGTTCTAATTTTGCAATCCTGACTCTGGGGAGTTGACTTAAGTGAGTCGAAATTATTTCTGTCACTTAAGATGGCAAGATCAGGACACTGTATTGTCATGTGAAAATAGTAATGTGTTATAACTGACAATCAGATGCTATTTTTGTAATAAAGCTTTTTTAGCTTGTTTACTCCACTTTTTAGTTTTCGTACTCCATAATCTCTCATTTTCAACTTATTGTAAGAAAAATCTGAAGCCCTCCATCTTTACTCTTTTCAAACTTTAAAAGAAAAAATACATTGCCGTGTATATTTTATTTTGCAAGTCCAGGCAACGCCCTGAAAATTCCAGTTTTTCTCATGTGTATGGATCATTATTCACTAGATGAAACTCTTTTATCTCTGAATCAGTATATGCTCTGTGAATATAAGTTTGTATATAGTATGGAAGTTACCTTTATTTGTACATAGACTCTTGGAAATAATCCCTTCTATCAAAGGTCCTACTTCATTGTATCTACAGAATATTTCACCGTGGCGTGTACCCTTTCTCACCTTATGATAACAATACAGAATCACTTTATGTAATTGAGTTGTCTAAGTGTGAATAATAATAACAACAATAAATACTAATAAAAAGATTGAAGAGTGTGTCCTTTTGCTCAGTATCTTTTGTCTTAATTGTCTTGGACTTGCTGTGGCTCTGAAAATAGTATGTTAGCTACCTGCTTTGGGTTGAATGATGATCTGCGGTGCTACTCATCATTATCAATGTTCAAGCAGTGCTAATTGCCTCTTGCCATTTCACTGCTACCTTCTGTGTATACACAGAGTAAGGAAAACATCTGTGTTTCAGTGAGCTTAAAATTTAGTTAGACAAGGATTTTTCTTATACAGACCAATGTGAATAAAAACTTCCTGGAGCTCTGTATGTCTACAGCCCTGTGGTTCTGTTTGGGGTCAAGTTCCCTTGCATTTCTTTACTGACACATTTGATCACAAGTCATTTTGAACGCCATTCTTTAGTTAACACCTTGTTTAATCTTCAGGCTGCAACCTGCTTGGCAGCTAGGCTTTTTTTTTTTTAGTCTGTCATTGGATGAATGATACTTTTAAACAAAAGAATGATCTTCAGTAAATGAAAGCAAAAGAGAGAGAGTAATGCTAAAAATTTCCCATAACCAACCAAACTTTCCATCTTCACAAGTTTTAAAAGGTTGCAAATGGACATTATTACTTAGTATTTCTCCCACAGTAGACCCAGGAAGGCATCATCCACAATGAATTAAGGAATTTTTTTGTGAGGCATTGTGCCAACCCTAAAGGTTTGATCTCAGGACAGACATTTTTCATTCACCTTTAACCATTCTAGAGCTTTAAAATTTTAGATTGCAAACAACAAAAGAAATTTGCAAGTGGACTAGATGTTGAGAATGGTGGTTGTCCTGAGATATTCATGCCTGCCAAATGGGAAAAACAAGGTCAAGCACATCCTACAAAAACCAAAGTTGTCAGATGCTTCAAGTCACAGAGGCATAGATGCTTGCAAATTTAGGTTGGAGATAGAGAGTTGGTTAAAAGATAGGCTTTGTCTGAGAAGTGAACATGCATACACACTCACACACGCATACACACAGAGGTGTTCACACTCTGCTGTATGGGTGTGTGTTGTCTTACCCACTGCTTGCTAACATTTGACTTCTTCCTCAACTTCAGTAACTTTTGAAAGGAAGTAGATGATATTAAAACCTTCAGTACCACAGCAAGCCTTAATGGTATATTACTGGTGTAAGCAGGGAAAAGAAAAAAAATATATTAAATATCCACCACAGTCCTGCCTGGAGGAATGAAGGCAAGTTTCCTTGCCATGTGTTTCCTCATCCACAAGCAAGTACTTCACTGCCTTACCCATAGTCCCTAAAAAAACATTCACTATTACTTTTTTAATTTACAAGTAGTTGTATTTGGAGTGTTTATTGACAAGAAGAAAAGTGATGTGTGTTTAAACTCAGCTAAAAATTTCCTTTCCTGGAAAGGCTTCAGAGCTTCCCTTTAAAACAGGGAATTCCCTTCCTATTAACACGTACCTCAGAGAAATAAATATATGTGCCAGAAACTTACAAGAGAGACAGACTACAGATTACAGGCTTAAAGAGATGTTTTATCATCCCTTCATCTCTTATTTATGCACATTTTCTCATCATGGTCTGAAAAACATACACTTGTTTTGGACAAGGTTTTGTTTTTTTTTCAGGAAGGTGATGAGGTACTAAGAAATTAGTTGTAAATCTACAGTATTGTCTCTGAGGCATCAGACCCAAACCAGACCATTTCTTCCAAGCTAAATATGAGGCTTATAGGCAGAGAAATTACAGCATCCTGTAAGATTAAAGCACACCGTATGCGATATTTCAGCAACAGTTTTACAAGGATCTTTAAATGAGCAAGAGGTGTCCCACAAAGCTTTGGGTTAATTGTAAACATTTTTTTCCTGTTCACCAGCAATGGCAAGTAAATACCAGCCCTTTGCTACAACTTTCCGCTAATTGTTGCTATAAATGTGTGAAATTGCATATGCTGATTCTGCTGTATAGGAGGATTGCCTGCAGTGGGGCTGGGTCAGAGGAGGAGGAGGTCTGGCTTGTGCTTGCTGTCTGAGGCAGAGGACAAGGTGGGAGGGTATGTTTGTGTGTACTATCTTGCTAGGGAAAACATGCCACTTCACTGGACTTTGCATTTCATGCTATATTACAGAGAACAGGGCAGGAGAGGAAGACAGTGAGGAAAACTGACAGAAAAAAATTGTATGTCTAAAAGGACACATAATAGACTATTTTCCTTCCTGTCTCTCTGCACCCCAGTTTAATTGTATTGTAAAATGAAGAAATTTCAACCCTGACTAACATGCTCTAGGGGGCATGGGCTGGACTAGATGACCCCAGCAGTGGTCCCTTCCAACCATACCCACACTGTGATTCTGTGATTCTGTGAATGGTGGAGTGCACTGTTCCATAACAGTGAAAACAACTGGTCCCACTGCCCTATCCCTGACCCTGCCTATCTCCTATTCTTTGTTACTAACTAAGGTGAAGGAAAAGAGAAACTACTTCCAGAATTTTCAAAGCCTCTGTTAAGATCTGGACCTACTCTTGTCTTCATGTACTGTCTGCCTGCTTTGATTCCATTCCACATTGCTGGTCAGAATTTGCCTCTGACGACAATGACCATCTCTTGCTAATCTCTTGGTATCTGCATTTTTATGACTAAGGAACTGTAGCCTGATGCACTGCAACTATGAGATACCGCTTGCTAAAACTAGCTCTGAAGAGTTTCACTTAATCTCACAACATGCAGGACTATTCAAGAAAAATTAGTTTGGGCGTTGGAAACATTAGCTCATTCCAGGTTAACATGCTGTATTGTTCATTTGTGTCTCTGTCAAAAGTGTCGTTAAACCCCTTTTACATTCCATAGTCAATTTAAAAAAAATTATTCCCTAAAATCCAATGTACTTTCCACTCAGAACAAGGATTTTCAGGAAAACTCTTACCAGAAACTGACTGAAGAAGCAGTTCTTAAGGTTCTGTCACAGGTTTAGCCCCTGTGTGCTTTCAGCACAGTGTTTATCAACCCATAAATTTTGCTAATAAGCAAGAAGAGTTTGCACAGACAAAACAGATCTCCTTGAAATGGGGATTAATATTAAGATTTATTGCTACACACAACAAGAACTAAGGGAAATACTTATATACACGACAACTCTAACTAGTTTTCCTATAATAACAAACTTACATATGTACAAATACCACCCCTCCTTCTCTTCCTCAAAAGCAGTCCAGAGGAAGAAAGAGAAGGGAAGAAAAAAAAAAGTCTTTAAGGTAACAGTTCCACATCCCTGCAGCTCGAACCTCTCTCTCTTCACTGGAATGCAGAGAAGTCTGCCTCCCACCTCTAGCCACTTGTCTATAGCCACTGAGGGTTTTATCATGGGCTTCGAGGGAACACTTGTCTCACCATGTTGTCACCACAGAGTTTAGGGCTCCGTGGAGGTTTCTTCCATAAGGAGTTTCAGGGGGGTTTCCTTAGACTCACCACCCCTCGCTGGGATCACAGGGGTTCTGAGTTTTTTTTGGTTCAGTCCACACCCAAGAACACTCTCTGATGCTGTGCTCTGTTGCTTCAGGTAGCCTCTCTTTTCTCTTCTGGAATTCTTCTGACTTTCTGCTTTTGGCCAGATGCCCAATCTTGGCTCTTGGCCATGGCTGGTTACTCCAACTTCACCACCGCTCCCCACTTGCAATGAAGGGGGTCATTTGCCACCACACACTCAGTCCAAACTCGCACCGGGCCCCCCATACAGGGTGGGGGGCTTAGTGTAAGGCTCAGATTTGGACAAAGTCCCAAGGTCATCAGGGGCTCAGCCCCTACAAGGAGAATTCACTGACTTCTCCACCATTCCGTGGCTGCAATTCCTCTGCAGCTTGCTACATACAGCTTTCAGGTGATCCGATCTTGGCCTCAAGCCATCCCTGCCCTCCCCGGGCTATCCAGGCCTCCGGGGGAAGAACCCACATGAAAGTCTCTTCACTCCAAATCATTTCCACAGCTGGCAGGGGCTTTAGTTTTTAAGTCTTTTCCCCTGCTGGAGGGGGAGAGAGGGCCTCCTTGGGCCTCTCCTCCCCTCTTCTGCAACACTGACCTTGGAGTTTCTGTTTTATTTCAGGTTCTTCTCTGCTCTCCGCCGGCTGAAGTTTCTTCTGTAATGTCTCAGCCGAGCAGCTTTTCTCTGGGGTTTCCTCTCCACTCTGCTACATGCCTCGGCCAGAGGCTTCAGTGCCATGCCTGCCCCCAGCCCAAGGCCAGGGGAGGAGGGGGCCTGGCCCTCCTGCCTCACTCATGCCATGGCTCCAAATTTCTTCTGCGCCACACACACAACACACCTTCTTTTCCGGTTTGTGTTAAATATGTAATTCATAGAGATGTAACACAAGTCTTCAATTGGCTACTTAGCCGGAATTTCACCTGGAATCAACCATCTTCTACTCTAACACTGAGGGGGATGGGCTAAACCATGACAGGTTCACAATTATTAATATAAAATTTTTCCAAAAATAAATTTCTTGAACAACTTTTCTTCACCACCATCACCTGTCCTGCTAAAAACCCATTTAAAACATGCCAGGATATTGTCCTGAGAAGAGCCAGGACAAGCATGGTGGAGGCAAACCCTCTTTTTCTTCAGGCCTGTTTTTACTGCCCTGGCCCCCTCCATACTCCTGTTCTCTCTCTTTCTCACGCTGCCCAGCAACCCAAATAATTGCTGTCACAAGCGGTGTCCCCACATGTTGAGGCAGATGATGCTCGGAGCTTGAAGGTCTCAGGTCTTTTTTACCATTCATAAGGACCAGGCAGCAGGAAGGACCCCCATTTCTAAGTAAATCCACAGCCCTGGTTGACCTAAGAAACTGTCTAGACGTAACTCAGGTTTTCTGTTTGAAGTTTTGTTTTATATATTCCTGGGGTTTCCACCTTTTTTACATCTTAATTAGTATCTCAGTAGGTCATTTGTGTTTTGGAACTCAACATAGCCCTGAGACAAGTGTGGGTTTTGCTTACAGAAAATAGCAGCCTAAGGGACTAATGCCAACATGATGCTCCCTCAGGTTCACAGCAGGTGCTGTGGTGACAGCACAACTGACACCACTGTTAACCATCTGTGGTATCACCTGGCAGCTGAACACAGAGTGGCAAGGTCAGCTCTGCAGGGACCACCAGACATCATGGAAAAAGCAGAGGGCAACTGGCATAAGCAGGGCATCCTCAGCCGTTTCATGGTGGGTTTGTGCAAAGTCTGGACAGCAACAGAAAGGTGATGCTATGTACATGCATCCTCTGCTGCACCTGCCCCTGGTGAGCTCTACCAGTCCTACCTTGCAGAGGGAAGCTGGAACAATTTATTGGCATAAAGGTGCTTTGGCACCTCTTCCAGCTTGTCTAGAGCTGCTAAAGTCACAGACCCCAATATGCAGGCCTTGTGAGGAGACATTCCGGGAAGGGGCAAAAAAATTTAAATCTGCTAGCCATCAGGAGTGCCACAAACTGCGTCAGAAGCGTTGGGCACAGTGAACTCCCAGAAAGGCACTAGCCTTGGGAAGTATTAAGGGAGGTGGATGGATGGAAACACAAACAGGTCATGTCCTCAGTGCACAAAAGGTGGTTTATCTGGATTAATATCTGGTGCTAGCATTGTTCCTGAAGCTCTCATTTTCTTGGAATTACATTAATACCAAAGTGTCCAGTAGCAGGTGTGCTTGCGGACATTTGCAGGCAATTATCTCTGCTGACAACAGGGACATAATAATAAACCTCCTAATGCAGGAGAGAGCAAGGCACAAGCAAGCAAGCACATTAAGCAGGGCAGTACACCTCACTGTGTCCTTGTTCCAAATATATACTTCTCTTAGCACTACAGCAGCTGTTCTCCTCCCCAGTCAAAATCCCTGCTGTCCTTTCTTGCAACAAAAGCATCCTCCTCTGGGCTGATTTCAATTCTGAGTGTAAAGAAGAAGGGCAATGATAGAGATAAAAGAGAGTGCAGTAAATACTGACTACACTTGCAATACAGGGCAGGTGCCTAAACAAAGCTCTAGGTTTCTCTAGGCTCCTGCATCAGTTCCAGGTAGAGCAGCTGGGCTTGCTTGAACTTTGCCTTTCATCATGAACCACATAAGGGGTGGCTTTTCACTTAGACTGGTGCAGTGAACTTCCTCAGCCTCACCATACGCCTGTAAAGAGCTGTGGATTGTGTTTTCCTCCTGCACTAACAATTCCACAGATTTCCTTTTACTGTTCAATATGTATCCGGGTTGCATCAAAGTAACAGAATGTATCCCATAATTTCTGAGGAAGGGATGGTGCAGGTCTCTGCACCTGCAGGAGGGCGCTGGGTGAGAGCACACATCTGCTCAGCATCCAGAGCTACACACTGTGCAACTCGTAACCCAGCAGGCTGCAGGGAGCAACTTGTCCAGATTGCTTGCATCTCAAGGCATGGGCCTTGCTGATTTTTGCTCTGTGGACCACCAGTGAGTCAGCAGCACAGTGAAAAAGGCATTGATGTCTCTGAGAAGCTTGGAAGGGGATTATGTCAGACTACATAGACCTAGAAACAGCAAAGGGAGGAGGCTCAGTGAAACTCTTTCTTTCTCCTAGGTTGGAGTCTGGCTTTAATTTCACTTAATATGCAGCTATTTTGAAAGAAATAACAACCATAAAAGTTGAATTAATATCAGACAGGTCATTTTTCTAGCCTAAACTTTACTTCTTCCTCAACTTCTCATTTATTGTGGGCAGAGTTAATCTGAGAAGATAACACCTTTATTTGGCTCCAGAAAAAGCTGTCTAACCAGAACTAGGAGAAATCAAGTGAGTGCATTTAAACTGGTGTTTCTGTGGAATTGGGAGACAACACCAGGGGATGTGAATTTGTTGCTAGGATGGCTGGCTTCGCATGCAAGTATGGAGGTATTTGCTGTGGGATAAGGTAAATTGCCAACACCAACTTTGCAAACAAAAAGGACCTCATCTATTTGGAATACTTTAAATAGTGAAAATCTATGTTTGTTTCCAGCAGAATTAAAAAATAGTTATTAAAAATGTTTCTGTCCTTTTTTGTATTTAGTGTCCTTCACCTGTAACAATGTCCCTTTAATTTACAGTCTCCCCTCCCCCTGCCTCTCATAACAAAAGATGCTGCAGTTACAGGATGTCTAGAAACTTGTTACACATACACTGCTGGAATATAACTTATGCTGCAATTTTCAGGCATTCAGTGCTGATGTGTTTGCTTCTTTTGCATTACCTTCATCAGACTGATGCAGTAAATGTTTTGCTCATGTAACTTGTCTTGCTTGTCTATTTTTTTAGCATCTGAATAGTAGCACAGTGAGTTCCTGAGCTAACGGTTCCTCTTTTGCTATTGTCCTCCAGGCTATGAAATGGTTAATCGCTTGTTTTGTTCTATTAATAGTCATCCTCCAGGGATGCTCACCTTTATGAGTTATGAACATTTGCTCTAGAGCAAAACCCTACCCTGGCATAGGGTGTCTGTTATCTGTGGGCTATGATAAGAAGAGATACAGAAACCTATGGGAGACGCCCTGTTAACATCTTTCTGTCATTACACCCTACTAACTGGGATGTGTTAGCTAACACAGGACAAAAATCTAGCAGAACAAACATATGTTTTTATTAGACTGATACAGTATTTAGACCATAAAAATCAAATGCTACTGGAAACCAGCATATATTTAATTTTCCACTGCAATATATGGTAAATAACAGAGCTTACTTTACCAAAACAGGTTTGAGGTAGGTGACTTGACTAATAGCATTCCTGCTACTGACTTCTCTTTAGTCTGATACCACATGCTCTAGCATGCATTTCAGCTTTCTGTTCACAGCAGCATGAATGAGAACACACAAGGACTGATGATTTCTCCTACCTGAGTCACCTACCCAAAGCACTATATTGTACATTTCCGTAATTGCCAGTGGTTTTACATGACTGTCCGAAGGAAGGTATTTCTGTTCTAAATAAAAAATGTTCAGACCTTGAAGCTGAAGAAGTGCTGTGAGTTCTCCAAACTGTGGGATGTTATCTGGGTCAAGAGCAATACTGGTAATCATAGGATTCACAGAAGGAAAGCCACTTGAGTAGCTCTGAAGAACAATCTATTCACTTTACCTTCAGTGCCTTTGTCGGGAGGACAATGGGGAAAAGTTCAGGCAGGAGACTTCAATGACAGAGCTCTCTATAGGCCTCAGATCAAAGCCAGAGGCAGCACAGCTCTGCTGCTTGAGTGATGATCACACTGTAGTTGCAAATACAAGAGGTCAGGGAAAGAATACAAAAGGGAAAGAGATTTCTGCATGACACAGTCCCTTGTCTTGTTTCTGTCAGGACTATACTTCTTTATACCCTTTGACTGGTCTGCATTACTCCCACAGGAATCTGTATTCTCTTTAATTTTGTGGCGCAGCCTGCGTTGCCAACCAAAATAGATTATTTCACATTCTAAACAGCCTCTACAGGACTGGCCTTGCCCTCAGTGATAGCAAAATCTCCATGGGCTTCACACTGGGAGGTGAACTAGATACACAAAGAGTGAGCCTAAAAGAGGGTCTTAGTTGTCGGACCGCTGCTTTCAGAGATTGTATAAAGAGAACTAAGAGCAAGACTAATGCATTGGTGCCAATAAGAGATTAAAACTACACACAGATGGGTACAATTTGTGCAGTACTTCTTCATGAACAAATGGAGAGGCAGTACATTAAGTTCAAATTCATTTTATTGCTGTA
>VXAY01005496.1:30470-52790 GCA_013399855.1 Oxyruncus cristatus
CCTTTCTTTCACACTGGTAAAGGGAAAAAATTCCAAGCAGGGTTTTTTTTTTTCCTTCTTTTTTACAAACAAAAAAACCTATGACATTATCCACCCCCAATTTTTTCCCGTACCACCACACCGTATCAAATTAAACCTTTGAACTATATACATACATACATAACTCCAACTATATACATATTACAAATACTTACACACAAATACAAGCACAGTGTTATGGACAGTTCACCCAAATATGAGGTCCCCTTGATGTATACACCGTGTTTCTCCACCTTCCTGCATTATCCACCAAGTGCAGCCTGGTCCTTGAGCAAAAACTATCCCATGAATGGGTTTGCCTCTGCTTGTGACAGGATTAATCCAAACTGTTTTACCTAATATACCTCTCAAGTGAATTACTAGGACTTTGTCTCCGTCTACCGTGTAAAGGGACTCTGACTGGGCAGGGCAGCTCGACTGATGGAGCCTCTGGTGTTGACTAACCAAGTGGCCTTCGCTAAGTGCTGATCCCAGTGCTTGAAAGTTCCCCCACCCAACGCCTTCAGACTGGTTTTAACAGGCCATTGCACCGTTCAACCTTCCCGGCAGCTGCTGCATGGTATGGGATGTGATACACCCACTCGATGCCATGCTCCCTTGCCCAGGTGGTAACTAAACTGTTCTTGAAGTGGGTCCCATTATCAGACTCAATTCGCTCTGGGGTGCCGTGTTGCCACAGCACTTGCTTTTCAAGGCCCAGGATGGTATTTCTGGCAGTGGTGTGGAGCACCAGATGCATCTCCAGACACCCAGTGGTAGCTTCCACCATGGTGAGCACATAGTGCTTACCCTGATGGGTCTGTGGCAGTGTGATGTAATCAACCTGCCAAGCCTCCCCATACCTGTATTTACTCCAACGTCCACCATACCACAGGGGCTTCAGTCTCTTAGCCTGTTTAATGGCAGCACATGTCTCACAATCACAGATAACCTAGAAAATAATGTCCACGGTTAAATCCACCCCTTTGTCTCATGCCCATCTGTAAGTGGCATCTCTGCCCTGATGGCCTGAGGTATCATGGGCCCATTGCACTAGGAACAACTCTCCCTTGTGCTGCCAGTCCAGATCTAACTGTGACACCTCGACTTGTGCAGCTCAGTCTGCCTGTTCATTGTTGCGATGCTCCTCACTGGCTCGATTTTTGGGCACATGGGCATCACAATCAGTTTCTCTATCCAGGTTGCAATGTCTTGCCACATATCATCAGCTCAGATGGGTTTCCCTCTGTGTTTCCAGTTGGCCTTCTCCCATCTATTCAACCATGCCCACAGAGCATCGGCCACTATCCACGAGTCAGTGTAGAGGTAAAGCCTTCGCCACTTCTCTCTTTCAGCAATGTCCAGCGCCAGCTGGACAGCTCTGAGCTCTGCCAATTGACTTGATCCACCTTCCCATTCAGTAGCTTCTGCTACTTGTCGTTGTAGCTGCCTTCCATTTTCGGTTCGTCCCTACAATGCGACATGCCAGGGATTGTCCTGACCCAGGTGCAGCACGTTGCACTTGGTGTTGTTAAACCTCATGAGATTCCCATGGGTCTACTTCTTGAGGTTGTCTAGCTCCCTCTGGATGGCATCCTGTCCTTCAAGTGTGTCAACCACAACAGCAAGTTTGCTGAGGGTGCACTTGATCCCTCCATTTATGGCATTAACGAATGTATTAAATAACATCAGTCCCAATAAGGACCCATGAGAGACACCACTTGTCACTGATGTCCATTGGGACTCTGAGCTGTTGACCATTACCCTCTAGACAAGACCATCCAACCAATTCCTTATCCATGTAACATCCACCAATCAAGTCCCTCTCTCTTCAATTTACAGAGCAGGATGTTGTGGGGGACCATGTCAAAGACTTTTCAGAAGTCCAGATAAATGACATCTGTAGCCCTTCCCTTGTCCACTGATATAGTCACTCCATCACAGAAGGTCACTTGGTTGGTCAGGCAAGGCTCGCCCTTAAATATCTCCGTGAAGAGATACGAGACACTGAGCCTCCAGAGCCTATCCCTGTGCCTCCTGTATGTCACTTCTCCTAATGCCCTGAATCTTCGCACAGTTCCTTCTACATTCTTACATCCTGTTCGTCTATCTCATACTACTTTTTAAGGCTGAATAAGTCTGTTTCTCCACACAGGTGTTTTTTTTTTGTTTGTTTGTTTTTTGGTTTTTTTTTTTTTCCCGGTATGATGTTGTCTTTTTTCTTTTGAATGAGGTGATGTCTTATTGTATTGTATTTGGCTCCTAATCCACACCAATCCTTCAGTTCTACAAAGAACTGCTTCCTTCCTAGTTTTTCTGCATTCAGCCTTGTCATTAATGATTATATAGGTATCATACATTGTTCTTACTCAATTTTGTTCTATTTTTTCTTACAATTCAGCAAACCACCTTTGGATTTTTGACTTTTTTCTCAAAGTATTCATGAATCTTCCCAGACTTTATCAGTAACTTTCATGTGACCACTGCTGAGCAACTAAACAAAAGGTGACCCAGGAAGGACCCCCTGCTGAACTCCACCTGACACCCTCTTCTGATTTTAAAATGGATCACCTAGGACCGTTCAGGAGCAGCTATTCAAACAATTTTACACAAATTCACAGAACTTTTATCAAACAGAGATTTTCTACCACTTTTAGTGTTCTCTCAGACAATGCTGCAACTCTCATGTGTCAAAATCTAACAGTACATTTTCTTCCATAGCCACAGGGACAGCAAATACCCTATTGTACAACTAAATTAGGTAGACACATCTAGTTCTTAATGAACACCCACTCATCTTCTCACAACATGTTGGGAGTTTACAAACAGGTGTTCATGATTTGTGAAGTCACTTCTTTCAAACTGTAGCCTTTCTCAGCTTGCCCTGTCTTTAACTGACAGTCTGAGTACAAGTGATGCAAGATTTCTAAACAACCCTTGTGGAGGAGTTTCTGCCCTGTAAGTTTGGGGGGAAAGGTAGATTTGTGTGTGTTACAGCAAGTGATTCCTTTATCTCCGGAACAGAAGCCTGGGAAATTCCTTCCAAGTGTAAGTAGCTCCTGATGCTTCAGCCGGTACAAACCAGATGCTTCAGCCAGTACAAAGCCAATCCAGAACTAGGGCATTGCTTCCACTTCCTTCCTGGATAAGTTCTCTATTATTTTAACAACAGCTTGTTTCAGCGGCCCGGCTTCTCTACCTAACCATCTTTCGCACAGCTTGTAGGAAATTGTCTCCAAGGCCTTGCCTGTGTCAGATTTGGTCAAAATGAGCCAGGAGCTTTGAAGTTACCAGAGAAATGCCATGGTATAATGATGTTCCCCTAGCCTCCATGGGATAGCACACTACACGAGGTAAGCCACTAGCTGTTTTTTACTCCTAAATAGATACAGACATTAAGTTGGAGTGAGTAACATTCTTGAATTATAGTTGTGCTTCCACACAACAGCTATTTCAAGCTTGATTGTAACTGCTTATGAAGACCCATAAATGTCTCAAAAATTGTCTTTTACATGAAGCAAGAGGAACTACGGTAAAAGAGAAATAGGAGGGGAGAGGCAAGTGCAAGGCTACTATGCAGCCATAGTCTCACTCCCTTAAATTTGGAGCACAGTCTTACACTGAAGATCCACACTCTGTTCTCCCAGATGTACTCACTCTGACCTGGTTTCCTCTATTTGTGGAAATACAAGCCACTCATTTTTAGCCATTTCTTGCTGCTCATCCTTGTTGTTTCACAGGCTTGCAGTTTTCCAAGTATTTGCTCTGGTTGCAAGAACCAGTTTGCTAAGCAAAGTAACCTCTATCTCACTAATTAATGGTCTTATATCTAATGCAGTCTCCCTCTCCTCCATGAGTCAGAACTGCTGTTATCTGTGCAAGGGAGAAGTTACCCTTAAAATATTTCAAGGAATTATACTGGCAGCTACATTTTTCTTCAGAAACATGATGGATGAAAAAGCAAACAACATTTACTCCAAATGTAGATTAATGCTGCAAAGTATTACATGCTTTCCACAAACATTTAGTATACAGACTTCAACGGAGACAGGAAGAAAACACAGCCCAACACCACTCCTTACATACCATTTATTGAGTTTTTAATGACTGTGAATTGGGAAAGTGTTTGCCACCATGAAAAGTTAACCATCCTGTCTTAAAAAACATAAAGTTTAACATTAAAGGAATGATGGATATCACATGCCAGTATCTACAATATGCTCAACACACCATTGCATCCCACTAAATAAACTTTTAGCTGAACCTAAAGACTAGGAACCAACTCACTTCCTGCTGGCAGGGGAAGACAGCATTCTGAGGCTTTAAAACATGCAGGTGTATATACATCACTTCATACTGCTGCAACATGATACAGCTACTTAGTCACGTGTATATTCATCTGTATGATTCAGTGCACAAACCCTCTGTATGCTATTCACACACTTTTTTGGGTACTAATGTTATCCCAAGGGTGCAATCTGTGAAGATGTAAAAACTGCATGTTTTTTACTCTTTGAAATAAATTTAGCTATTTTCAGAACACAGAAGTTAATACTAATTTAATGTAAAGTGCAGTAGCTACATCTAAAAGCTGCTGCTACAGTGGAATACGCCAACTACTTCTACAGGGAAGCTTTGAATAACACATAGTGATCTTTGTTCACAGAATCTCCTATGAAGCATATGACAGCTAGAGGTTCGTTACTAAAAATACAGATGATTCTTGGCCTGTATCTGCATTTATTTACCTCTTCAACAGATGAATGCACTGAGATTTTTAAATTATGAAATTATTTCTTTGTGAGTAGTCAGACTCTGCAGAGCAGAACAGCAGTTAAGAGCAGATTAGAGCCTTTTGAGTCAGAGGTTGCTTTCAAACAAATATTACATAGGAAGGCTCCAGTCATTTTGAATAGTACATTACGTCTGCAGTTACTACATTCCCAAGCAATACTGAAAATAACTTACTTACCATTACATAATAATTTAGCAAACAATATCAAAAAATCTTAGTCTAAGTAGGGCCATATTAGGCATCAGAAACTTTAGCTGGGTTCCAGCCAGCAATGCTATCTGTATAACCATATAACTTTTAATACCTGAGAAGTGTTTGAAACAGAACATTTCATAATCAGGGAGAGAGGAAGAAAAAGGACAAAGCAGCTGCATTTCGAAGAGTAACAAACATTCCTACATGAATTTTTACAAACAGGTTTCATATAAAAATTGTATCATTTTGTGTCAAAAAAGATGTTTCAAGTCTACTAGCAAGTGGTAAAAATATGCACTGTTCCACTGGAAAGATTTTGCTGCTTTTATGATTGGGCAGCCATCTGACAGCAGTTTACTTATCCACTTTGAAGGTCTCAAGAAGACAGTCATATCTTCTACTAGTAATCTGCTTTAAGTGTATCAGCATACAACATAGTTGTTGCTTTCTAAGCATAAATTTGAATACAAAATTTTTTAAAATGCTTGAAAGTTAATTCATCCCACAGTTCTTGCTAGAAGTCACTTTCATAAAGATCATACTGTACAGAGTACATTTTCACACTGATAAAAAACAAGTACAGCTTGAGTAGTGTTAGCAAAAGAAGAAATCATATTTCCTGGTCTAATGCTAAAAAAGAAAATAACACTTATTAATAAAAGTGTACATTTAAAGCCTTAACCCACTTACAGTTTTGATATTACAGTTTGAATGTGAGTAGACCCGTTTTTCTCCCAAACTGCAGCTATGAGCAGCTACAATGGCTACTATTTGAAAAACATGCCTGCACTTTGCATCATTTTTTAAACAGGCCTAGCACAAATCGCTTACAAGAACCATAGTCATTCCCGAACTTCAAACCCAATAATCTTAAAACTAAGTCAACCTAGACATCCCTTATCTTTACAAAACAGGTTGAAAAGAAACAGAAAATCTAAATCTACTGTTCTTTCCTAAGAATGCAAGATGCAATATCACATTTCACTGCTCACTGAAATCTAGGTCTTCAGCTTGGTTTTTAAGCAGCTACCTACTTTCTTCCTAAGTATAATCAGTGGAGCACTGGACTATTTTTTACATCACTTTGCAATTCATTGGTGAAAAGCAACCTCTCAAGTGAGATGTGCAGCCAGGCACATACAAGTTTTTGCAGTTTAATCACACTGTCAATCCATGCTGACGTAAGATCTTACTGAAGTTAGTATTTACACTTCTGTGTGTGCTTCAATGCCAAATTCAAGACCAAAAGTGTCTGCAGAGGTAGAAGGATTTCTGTAACATTTCTGTAAAAGGCAAATGTGCAGCACACAAATGTTCACAGGTCAGTGGGAAAACAGTAGATCCTTGAACTCCTGTTTAGTTTTAGGGACTTGTGTCAGCTACTTCTGCATCTACACTGCCTAAATGTACTTACACAGTTACCCAGCTGCAAACACTAGTTTCCTGTTGTACCTGGGGAAGCAACCATGTACCCTGTAATCCAATGCGATGCTCAGCCAGACTTCTGCAGACAGTGCCGCACCAGGCTGGGATAGCAAGGGCTTTGAGCACACCCTTGTGGCCATGTGCAAGCACAGCAAAATCAGAGTCTATGAAGGACACGGGATGACATACAGGCTTCTTGGACTGACTTCTTTCACAAAGAAGGCCTTAATCCAGCAGTTACAAAAGAAGTGACTCAAGCACCACAGGTGACTTACTGCAGAAACATCATTCCTTTACGCTGGTATTTGGAAAGAGCTTTTATAAAGAGAAATGCTACATCAAAAACATTCAGTGCAAAACAGAGCCAATCAGAGAAGCCATTTGTTCTCAAGTGCCTCCACGTTCCCACTTCCTCTCTCCTCTTCAGAGAGGAAAGAACACACTTCCCTCCTCTTCCTATGACATCTGAAGTGCTGCCTATCTTTGCAATAAGAGAAAATACAACAATAGTCATTTATCATTATTTAAATATTGTCTATGCTTGAATGTAAATTAAAAATCCATCCCCATTCCATTTTCAACTTCATGTAATCTTCACAGGTGACTTCTTGTGTGCGCAGAGGAGGGTGACATAGGGAACTCCAATGAATGCCCACCTTTCACTGGGCCAGAACTTTATGACAGGGCCCTGTTCAGGTATCTCAGAGGCAGCATCAAAGTAAGCAAAGCAGACACAGCCCAGGTATGCCGCAAGGCAAATCAAAATGTGCCTGAGAATAGACACCCACACATCCAAAAAAACAAACAACCCCCCCAACAAACAAACAACCAAAACATAACAAAACAAACAAAACCCCAAACAGAAACCAAGACAAACAAACAAACACAGAAGAAGAAGAAGAAAAGAAAGAAAAAAAATATCAGTAACATGACTTCGGTAAAGTAGTCAACTAGATCACTGTAAAATCAGTCTGTCCTTCAGCATATTCACCCAACTCTCCCATAGGGTTGCTGCCCATCCCTTGCATGGAAGGAAAGGAAGACAGAGAATAAGGAAAACTACAAAACTATAGCTTATCCCTGGTTTAAATAGGCTCCTGCTTTTTGGTTTCTCTGCACCTAACAGATCTGTGCAGAAATGCTGACACATGGCCCCCTGAGTAAGCAACCACAATTTGCTGGGTGGTAAAAGAGAAAAGGCATCAAAGCCCTTCACTGTTCCTCTACGTCACCATCATTAACTAATCACCATGAGGATTACCTTCACTGTTATTGATGGAAATTTATGTTTCCATAATCACAGCTTCAGCTGAGCAGTGTCTTTTTTTTTTTTTTTTTACTAAGCAGTATGGCAAGGAATTCAGTTACAATTAATGAACTCAGTGTCTGAAGAATTTGATCAGGTCAAATAGACTCCCAAATCTGCCACATTGAATAGCGTAAGACTTGTTCTGGGCTTATAATTTTATCAGTAATTCTGTCTAGAACTAACCAGAAATAGCCACCAGGCAGCACAGAAGTGTAATGTGGTGAGTTTGATTCACATTTGAATCAAACTTTGGACTTTATACACAACACTTACCATACACAGTGCAAATAGGGGAAATTAAATGAGGACCAGATCTCACAAAACGCTTTGTCACTGATCCAGCAGAAAAGTGCTAGCATCCACCAAAGACCTGAAAAGAGACCCAGTTTGTATACACGCAGGTTTTCACATCTGAGAAGAAAAACATAAATAAGTTGTTATAAAACAATGCCAAACACCCATCTTTAAAAAGACTCCACCATTAACGTCTTTAACAGATGAACTTCACATACAGTAAATCTGACCTTGATGCAAGGCAGCGGTAAGGTAACAAAGCAAACAAATGTTTTATTAATAGCTGTGTTTTGGGTATTGTCTCTTACACCAATGTGCAAATGGTGGGCGAACATCAAACCATTCCCATATCTAGGGAACGGTATTCAGCACAACTAGTGATTAGTTACACATGCTGTCAGGTAACAACCAGCCATTCAGCAAGTGCTCAGATTTGTTCATAGAAGGCATTTCATAAAGATTCCCATTAATGAATGCTAAGGCACATTTACAGTCTTCACTGAGATGTACAACTGTTTGTAAGAGTGCAACACTAAACCATGTACCTAAGCAGACACACGTATGGATCAATTTTGTACATTTTACAGAAAAAAACAGACTACTGAGATGGGTACTTGTGCATTCTGACAGAGGAAAGAGTGTGTGCAGGGAGAATATGAAGGCTTTCCAGGACATGTCTGAAGTACATAAACAAACATGTGCAACTGCATTCCATTTAAGATAAGAGGTTTGGCCTCAAACTTACAGATTGAATACCAAGAGCAGAGGGCAATTAACCTGCACGGTTCAAAGAATTCAAAGCAGCACACTGAAGGCTTAGTTATCCAACACAAGATCAGCCAGAGAAATGGTAAAGACTGTTATGAGAGGTTTGCTCAGTACCATCACCTGGTACCGCAATTTATTTTTATAAACATAGGAGCAGGTGCTGCAGGATGTTCTGCAAAGGACTATTTTAAGGCAGAAAGAGTCTGATCTGTGTAATACTCCTGGGGTTTTCTGTGATCACCCATCATGGAATTTTCAGCTCCTCCGGCAACTGTGCTTCAGAGAGCTGGCGACATGCTTGTTGAGGAGGCAGGGGATTGCAAAGCAAGTACTTCTAATACAATGAAGAGATGTAATGCAAATACCACCTGGAAATGTAGCCTTCCTTTATTTATCAACAGACACAGGCACTGATCATTCAAACTATCACTGAAAGAGAACCTGTTAGCAGAGGGTCTGAAAGACACGTTCCCACTGCTGTGCACAGATCTGTGACATGCTCCTACTCTAGTCTGAAAGAAACTGGATCCCACAAAGCTTGCAGTTTCATTTGCACCTTTTGTCTACACAATGCATGGTGTTCCCTATTTAACACAAACGGCAGTTATTTAAATACCAGAGTTTCTGCAGACACTGGTGTGCTCCAGTCACTTGCAGTTCCAGGGATGGTACAGCATTATCTTCCAACCCCAAAAAAAGAATACGTGGTTTTTTAAAACCAGTGCAAATTGCTGGCATGCTGATTAATTGCTTGATTCAATTTAACACAGTTATCTTCTTTTCTATCCTAAAGAATATTTAACACTTCTAACTAGCTTAACATTTTAGTCAAGGGAATAAGGAAACTGTGAGCAACCCGTGACACTGAAGTAGGGCTCAAGAGCCAGATTTCAAGCAGAAGAATTGAATATGAATGGTCAGACCTGAAGCTAGGGTAAACCTTCACTGCTCAAGGCTCAGAATTAAGCTCAGCAACAATATTCTAGCACCTAACTACACATGGAGGTATTAACATGCTTGATGATGACTCACAAAATCACTACTAATTTGACGACGTCGTATCTCGGTGGGTTGGACTAGCAAACCAAAGGATACACACCACTTTCTCACTGATACCATCTCCTAGGAAAGATTTTTCTCTTTTTTTCCCTTTTTTTTTTTTTTTTTTAAGAAATGCGGTAAGGGATTTGTTGTTACAGAAACGAGAATAAAGTTTAACAATTTGTCCCTCGAGAACACTCGACTACCTTTCGCTCTTCTGATATCCCCTACCCACAATACTTCCTAGCCATAGACCTTCCTAGCCTAGCATACCACGTCTGCATTTAAGAAGGCAAAGCTCTTCTGTGACAGTATTATCGCCTCATCAAAGATAAATATGAGGAAGAAAATACTCATTTGAAAACACACCAGAATTCTGTAAAAGATTGACACAAGACTAGGACAGGAATAACAAGAGACAGTTTTGGTCTAAAACACCAAAAACTTCAACGTGGAATAGAGTAAACTTCTCCTCTCTTCCCCAAATACCTGTTTTACAGATAAATTTTCACTGCAGCCTGACAAAACTTGGATGTGTAGTCCCGTCCTGGTTACAGCAGAACAGAATGGAAAAACAGCAAGCATTTTAAATAATGCTTAAATTAATTCTTCTCCTGCAAAGGGAGATGAGATGACTCCTCACCTCCGGGCTTAAAAGAATGTATCTCGTTTAGATCTCCAAGGGATCAACATAGCTTAAAATAAAACGTTTTTATTTGGATTTTACACTTCGGAATTCATCCAAAAATATCACAGCTATTACATCATCCCAATGCACAACTAGAGATGGCCCCAAAGTCACTTCAGGGCCCTTTTCAATCACCAATTAGAAAAGAAGGTCTATCTGTGTCCTTAATTCTGTAAAAAAACAGATACATTTTAATAAGATATGACCTTCCAGAAGTAGTTTTAAAAAACAAATACCTGTAGGCATAACAATTCCTAGATTTAACGCAACAGTATTCACACTAGCTACTTGTCTTTTTAAGTTTCTCAGGAGCTCATGCCTGCAAAACTCATATGGAACTGATAGAGATTTCACATAGATTATCCAGTGCCATAACCAGACGTCCCTAGGCCCTGTCAGTAGTTCCTTTGTGCTGTCGTTAAAATGAGACACCACCAACACTCTTCAGCTACTGACATTCTTGTCTACAGCTAATTGTGGTGCTGTTTCCCAAGCGTGTTTGACCACAGAAATACACAGTGGGATGTCTGATGAGAAAAGACTCATGAACACCTTTACAAAACATTGTTAGCAGAGGCTTCTACTGTAGAGTGAAGGAGTGGCAGAACAGGGTAATGTAGCGAACATTAAAATCTCTAACAGAAGCAGTCAGAATGCAGACATTTGGTTCTAACTCACTTCTTTTGATGGACATATGCAATATGTAAGAGCCAACATAAGTTGTAAAATCCTTTTCAGACACTGGAGAAGAGGTGAAAAAGGACAAGTTTCAATGCTAGCACTCCTCTAGTCCTTTTTGCAGTGGGTGAAGAGACAAAAAAAAAAGGTCTCCTGGTATCAGTATAACGGAAGATCTCTTTAAAATGTGAAGATCAGTCTCAGGTTTTTTCTATTTGCATCTGGTTTTATGGTTTCTAAGGTCCTGACTGATAGCTATCCTCCAAAACCTAGTGATTAACCTCATTTGTCAGTCTGACTTCATCATATTCTCCATAGCAGAAGACAAACTGCTGTAAGACTCACAGTACAGCTTTGAGAATTGGAACATCTTCCACACATGCTTGGGCTTTGCTCTACATTCCCACTGGTATCCAGACTGCAATCTTGCCACAACCTCACCCTTATGCACACTATTCAGAAGAAATGCTGTCCATGAAGGGAAACCCTTGCTCTGATTCCACAATAAACAAATAGATTTGAGTTAGATCGGGTTGCAGCATGAGGTATGTTGCAAGACAGAAGACTGATCTAGTGTAATGGCCTAGGGAAAAAAAAAAAATCCTTGACAAAGATGTCTGAACTGCCAAACAAGTTTATACTAGATCTGCTCTTGCATGTGAAGAAGCATTTCTGATCTGCTATTAGAAGCACTGAAGCCAGATCTAGCGTATCATCACACTTGGCCTAAGGATCTCAGAGGGCAATGCTGCATTCAGGAGAAATATACTCACCTCTTCAACTCCGCAATGAGCAAAGCTGTGCAGGGAACACCAAGAGTCATTAGTGAGATGTTGTTGATGGCAGGTTTAATGAAGGCGAGGCAGGTGGTAACTCCAGACAGGACACCCACAGCAGCTTTAAAACGGCTCCTGAATAGGGTTTTTATGGGGGAGAAAGACTGCTCTTAATTCAAAGCTTATAATTGCTAAACCCAGAAATCTTTAAATTAGTGTGATAATGTAATAAAATCTAGGTTTCTCTAGTTGTGCTTAGGAGATGCAATGACAACACACATAGAGTGGACATGGATCTTGCACAGGCTTGCATGTGAATGCAGAGTTAATCATACACACAAACCTTTGCCAGGCAGTGGTTTTCTACACACGTGTACATACACACACTCATCACTGGCTTCAAAACAAAGACCACAGTCCAATCTTCCTCCTCCCACAATAAGTTATGAACAAATCCATGTCTGCACACAGCACTATACTTCCTCAAAAAAGTTCTGTGTCATCATTCTTCAAGCTTTTAACATGGATTTTTAGGATATTTTGTTACTATTAAGGTCCCAACTTCTACAGTCATCTTACAGTCTGCTTTCCTTTACCTCTTTTAAGCCTTAAAAAATACTGAAAACACATGGTGTGAACATTTCTTTTCCTTTAATCAAATTCAACAGTAGGTGAGCAATTCCCAAAAGGATCTTTTATAAATTAGGATTTGGTATAGTCTTAGCATAAATGAAATCAGAATTGGGCCCTGTGCAGACAGCCTGACAACTTCTACTGTTAACTGTTGTTTAAGCTTCAAGTTTGGACTTTAAACAACACATTTCCAGTCTGTGGGTGGACTATGGCAGACACAGGATCACCACACTGCCCTTCCAACTACTGGCCCATAGCTTTATAAAACAGTTGCTGTCCAAGAATGGCTCTTCTGTGCCTGAAGTAGGGTCTCAATATACTTCTGCAGTACCATTCCACGGACACAAGTGTTAACACCTTCATCTAGCTCATTCCATTTGCCTTCTGCTACAATGTTTTTCCTTCTCCTGGAAGGCAACAAGATACTTAAGTAGGAAGTTCTGATCTGACATGAATGTCTTAATGAATAAAGACATCATAAATTAGTCATGATAGATAATAACATTTGCAGCACTGAAAATCCAAAGTGTGATGAGGTTGAAGTAAGTGAAGACCACAGCACTGAGCACAGGATAGACATAATAATAGAGGATTAGCTAGGCAACACACAAAACCCCAAAAATACTAAATAAACTTGCTCTAGGTTAGGGCTTGTTGCCCAGTACGTCTCCCTCTTGTATCCTTCAAAAACGAATCAAGACCTTAACAAGTAACTGTCTTGTCACACCCAGCACAACCAGAAGACAGTGACAGGTGAAATAGAACAGCCCCTTTAGGCTTCTGAAGGATAATTTACCGAGTTTACATAAATTACACATAAATTCAAGACTCTGAATCCTTCATCACTTGAACTGAACATCTAAGAGTCACACCATAAACCAAAAGACCTCAGTAATGCCTGTTTGCTTCTTAAGCTGATGGTGCTCTATAACAGCACTTTGCTGTAATATGCAGATGTACTAAACGGCAAAGCCATTAAACCACATAAAATCATAGAATAGGCTGCGTTGAAAAGGACCCATCAGGATTATTGAGTCCAACTCCTGGCCCTGCACATGACACCGCAAGAATCATAATAGGTACCTGAGAGCATTGTCCAGATGCTTCTTGAACTCAGACAGGCTTAGTGCTGTGACCACTTCCCTGGGGAGCCTATTCCAGTGCCCAGCCACTCTTCGGGTGAAAAACTTTTTCCTGATATCTAACTTATACCTCACTCAAACTCACCTTCATACTGTTTCCTTGAGTCCTGTCACTGGTCTCTAGAGTGAATAGATTGGCACCTGTCTCCCTGCTTCCCCTCATGAGGATTTTGAAGACCGCAATGTGGTCTCCTCTCAGACTCCTCTTCTCCAGGCTGAACACATTAAGTGCCCTCAGCCTTTCCTCATACGGCTTCCCCTCAAGGCCCTTCACCATCTTTGTTGCCCTCCTTTGGACACTCTCTAAGAACTTAATATCTTCCTTATATTGTAGTGCCCAAAACTGTACACAACATTCACCTCCCTTGACCGGCTGGTGATGCTTTGTCTGATGCCCCCCAGGACACGGTTGGCCCCTCCTGGCTGCCAGGGCACTGATGACTCATATTCCTTGCCATCGACCAGGATCCCTAGGTCCCTTTCCACAGCACTGCTTTCCAGCATCTCATTCCCCCGTCTGTACAAACATCCAGGGTTGCCCCATCCCAGGTACAGAATCCAGCACTCTCCCTTGCTGAATTTCATCTGGTTAGTGATTGCTTACTCCCCTAATCTGTTGAAGTCCCCCTGCAGGGCCTCCCTGCCTTTGAGGGAGTCAACAGCTCCTCCCAGTTCTGTGTCAACAGCAAATTTACTTAGTATTCGTTTGAGTCCTATGTCCAAGTTGTTAATGAATATGTTGAAGAGAACTGGGCCATACCCATAGGCTGTACACAGTAACTAAAAGTATACTCTTTCCAGCGCAAGCTATTTTGAGGAATGGTCAACCTAGTCAACAAACTTCTCTTCACCAGCTCTCCATTAGCAGTTTCTAATCAGGCATATGTCAAGGAAAAAGACAAAAACAAAAAACCAAACCACTCTTAGCAATCTTCAGAGAGAACAACACTGGTGCTGCAATTCAAACCTCTCCACTACCTCAACTTTACTGCACAAAAGAACAATATGTACAAAGTGTATAGCACAATCATTTTAGCAAGGGTCAAACCAAAACCAGATTTTTTAAACTGGCTATGATGTCCTTTTTTTTAAACCTGCAAGAAAAGTAAAAAATCCTTTTACAAAAACACCAGGCTTCTTAAGAAATGCTTAGCCTTTGAATACTGAAATACCACCCTTAACCACTGCCTTAAATATTCAGAAAAACATTCAGCTGACTTCCATAGGCCCACTTGTATTTACACTTCAGGATATACAAAAGGAAGAGTGAAAGATGGTTTCTTTGACATTAGCTCTAACTTATATAAACTACTCATTGTAAAGGTCTCCCTGGAATCAACAAGAATAGACCCTTCCAGAGGCAAGTCACCTCATCCCAACACCTGAAGTTACAGGGTGCAAACCCTGCCATTAGCAACTGCAGACTCGGGAATTCTGAAAAAAATGGGCCGAAATATAAGCAGCCATAAGAGAATGGAGTGAGAAAAGACAGCAGCAGCAGCAGTGGTAAGGTTGGATGATAACTCGGTGCCATTATGTTCAGGTTGAGGTATGAGCACAAGAAGTTTCAAGAAACGTGAAAGTGCACATCCGTGATTGTATGATTACCTGTCATTTCGAAAAACTCTGGGCAGATATCTCCTAGGGAACCACATGGCAAGAGCACACATCAGGACCCAGAGAATAGCCAGCTCATCCAGCATCTGGCCCAGGAAACTGAGTGTGGCATGAAAATAAACAGATCCAATTCCTGGAAGAATTAATCAAAAGACAATATGAATAGCTGCAATACCATAATAGACTGAAACACACTGTTCATGCTCAGAACTTCATCGAAAGTGGTGGATACCATTTGGTCTAGAAAAGATTATTAAAAAAGAAAACCAGAAAATAAACACCAACTATCCTAAGAGGCAATCCAGGTCATCAGCCCCTCATTAATTACAAAGCAAACATTTCACAAAAGTAGCAGCTGAAGACGTCAGCTCCTACTAAAAATGCAGATGTATATGAAGAGACATCATATGGAAAAGCATAATGCAAAACCAAAGAAAGAATACAAGCCAAATGCTGCTTCTGAATTTTCTCAACAGCACAAGAATAGGTAAGACAAAGATAAAAAGCAGCATCTGGTCATACAGGTTTACAACTGGAAAGTGTCACACTGCCCCAGAGGGCTCTGATTATCCCTTTAAAGTGCCTCCAGGAATGAACACACTTCAGAATCTTACATCTACAAAACAGCTCAGCTTTTGGCCCTTCTCAATACAATGCAAAACCTATTACTGTCTTAGTTGCACTGGCACTTCCAGCTCTCATTTAAATTGCAACATAGGAAGGAGAGTCAGCACTGCTGTAGAATAAGCCCAAACATGAAAAAAATAAAAGTATACAAAAGGACAGGAAGGGAACAGGACTACAGCTGAAGTTCCCACCAACCTCAAATTGCAAAAAGCATTTTCCTTTCAGAAACCATGGCGATTTCAGCTCAATGCAAGTACAGTCAAACTCTTCTGTACATGTCAAGATTGCTTTGTTTTGCAAAACAATGAAGTGCAAGCAGTAAGAGCTGATTTCCTCTCTCAGTTCACACATGAGTTGGCAAACAGACTAACCAACTTACCAACCACGACCAGCAGAGTCCATATTAAATATATTCCACTGTTGAAGCAGATTGCGTATTGACGAAACAAGCACATACATATGGGTGGTAAAACGAAAAACAAGACGTTGCTTATCTAGGAAAAAAAAACAACACAGTCTCACAAAGACAGAAAGTAAACAAACCTTAAATATCCACAGGGTTTCTAAGACATCTATAATAAAAACATTTTGTCATCCAGTGAAGCCCCAGCTCAACAAATTACGGCCCTCTGTTTTTTCCAATGTTTATCTGTTTTGCAAAAGCATCAACTTGTTTTGTTTAACATCACTAACTAATAACAGCATAATAACTTTAAGCAACATAAAATGCACCTAGTCATCTTTAAACAACATTTCAAGTCGATTCCCAGAGGAATTTTACTGAGAATCTACAAATATTCAAGACCACGGCAATTCAGAAGGCATACAAGAGCAAGCAGCTGAGGAACAGCATGTTCAGACCAGTGACTTGTCCTCTCAATGGCTGTCAAGCCTAGCATGGAAAAAGCACTAGAAGTACAGGCACTAGACAGAGCTAGTCAAGCTGGAAGTCAATTTACTGAGCAATACCTATTACATGGAAGGTCTGAAATACAACACTAAGCTAAAGGAGTCAGAACTCTTTTTGTGCAGGGCAAAGAGAGCCTGGAGCTTTAAGTCCTTTTACATTTCATTTTTTTCTCTTGGTTCTCCATTATGGAAACAACTGAATATGAATTGAAACGAGTTACAGGAGGGTGAAAAAGCTGACAATTCAGATCACTGCCAGAGGTTTTTGTAATTTAACATGTAAGATCTGAATGAACTCATGTTTTATGTTTTCTCTTGCCTACCAACGGCCTAAAGCATGATTCCCTAATTAAAGACTGAAAATACTTTACTGGTAATTAGCAGGAGCTGTCACTCTGGTAGTGATCACTTGGCTCTCCCTAGAAGGAGCTGCCACTACTGAGGGCCAGGTATGGCACTATAACTGAGTAGCTATGAAAAGACTCTACTGCTGCTTCACAGTGGGGCAGGGGACAGAATGAGTTCTCCAGCCTCAGCTTTCTCATGTTTGCCTGCTTAGCCCAGGTACAAGAAAAAAAAATCATCCCCTGCAACATTTCTGTAAAGCTCATGTAGAAAACAACTCTGAGGCAAGAGCACTCCTTTGGGAAAGATCACCTCTTCACAGAGACTTACAAACTTTTACTGACATTAATGAAAACCTAGTGGAGAAATAATTCAAGAACAACATACGAATTTGTTCATTCACCTACTGTTGTCCATCATTCAAGACAATCTGAGAACATATCTTAAGAGGTGGAGCAATTTGCTTAACCCGTGTAAAGCAAACTACACCTTCAAAGAAAGAGGCTCACTTGAGCATCTTCCATTCACAAAAGAAAACACAAAACTCCATGCTGCAATGCTGGGAACACAGTCATGGACCAGGATCCCAGTGCTGATACAAGTACAGAGCAGGAAGTCTCTCCTTTCACCAAGACAGGCAGGAATCATATGTGGTGACAGCAGGGAGGATGGAATATGAACAAGTCCTCTAGGGGCCTGGGAGTGCTCTATGCATTTTTGGTTTTTAGACACAGTTAGGTCAAAGACAGCTGTCAAGGGGCAAAAATAGATGGTTATAACAAAGTGGATTGGAAGACAACTTTTTCATCTCTACAGGTGAAACTGACTAATGAGGACCATCAGAACAGGCAATCACAGTCTATAAAAGTTTGGCCAGAAAGTCCTTATTCTGCCTAGGAACAAGACAACGAAGGAAACACTAGATCTGCTTACCACAGCTGTAGCAATGCAGATTTATACTAATGATGAGCCAACAAGGGAGCAGTTCTGTCCTACAGTGGCGCTCCTCTGGCGCTGAACGACCATCCATGCTGAAGTCCTTCCTACAAATGCAAGAAAACCCTTGCAAACTGGACCCTGAACATGACTTGTACTCTTTGCAGTGGCCAGCAGGAAGCTTTCCTAAAATCTTAGAAGTTGAAATAATTTTAGTACTGAAAGTTTCAACACTATAGTATGATTTCAGAAAGTATCGTTTCAGAAAGTGCATGTGCAATTTTTTACATAATAAATTGGCCTGCCTGATTTCGTAAAGTATAACTGAAATGCTCATACAGTTAAGAGCAAAAATTGATATCAGTAATAGAGAAAATTTCCTTCAGGATGCGCAAAAGGCAATGATTAAAAGTTACAGTTCTAGAAAAAAAGCAAGCAGTCCATCAATAACAGTCCATCCTTTGGCTTTGTATAATTCTGAATCTTTAGTTTTAATTTCCAACTAATTAATTATATGATAAGAATACAGGACACACGCCTATTGGACAGAGAGAATGCCAGAGGCTTGCTCAGATCATGATCACGGAACTTCACTCACATCTGGCCACTCCTGACACAGTATGTTTCCTGCAGTCCTACCAAAGCTGCTGTATACTTCACTATCAGCTACATCTCCCAGACAGCAGCTGCAGCATTCAACCACCACAGGAAAACTTACTACTCTAGCTCTTTGTGAGAAGAAAGCAAAAGAGGACTGAAGTAGCTCTCAGTGAGATGAGAGAATTTGTATCTTCTATATCCCAGTATATGAGCATGCCACTTACAAACACTAAAAATCTTCATGGATAAAAAAGATGAAGCACAGAGAGTACAAGCATTCTCTCACACTCCTAAGACTACCTCACAGCTTTTTAATACTTTTATCTCCATGCCACTAGAGAACACAAAAAGAGAAATAAACCCCTGGCAATTCCCTTCTTAAATGGAAATTTGGCAAGAAAGTACAAACACAACTGAATGAAACATATTGAACTGCTAAGTACTGACTTTGCTAACAACAGGAAAAAAAATACTGGTTTCAGGTGTTTAAAACACAATAGCTTTTTTTGTAAATATCTCTTCAGAGGGTAAACTATTTTGATCATGTGGAGACATTTGTTTATGTTCTGGAATAGGGTTATACTGCATCAGGACACATTACTTTATTCATTTCAGAAAGAAAAGGAAAAAAAAAAACAGGATAGTTTTCCTGTAACTATTCTTTCAATTTGGGCCACAGAGTGTTTTGTGGCCTCTTTACTGAAAAAGTATAAGACCTCAATCACTTTAGCTAGACAAAATCACATCAGTCTAGCTTGTGTAAGTTTTAAAAAATTAGTCTGATCAATTTGTTCAAAACCTTTAAACAGATATTCGCCTACTGATTTCAGTGTGTTGAGTGCTTTGGTTTGAGTTCCACCAGAATAAATAAATGTTTTACAAATGCACTACAGATAAGCTGCTCTAGTTTTGTACTTATACAAATATTGCGTGAGACCTTAAACAAAACTCTGATCCCAGCTGTGACAGCTTAAAATGTGGATTAGCAAGGTTTTAATCTAAAGCTTAATGACCCATATACCAGATTCAGGTTTTCTGAAGAATGGCTCCTGACACTTCAAGAGGTTTGACTGAGTCAGAGTCAGAACCGAATCATTCTAAAAGGAATAAAATTTAGATGTCATCTAAGATACCTATTAGATTAAGGCCAAAATTTCCCACCTGTCTTGTGAGAATCAGTTTTTATTCAGACACACTTGCACAACTGCATCAATCCACTTCAAGTCACTGTTTTAATTTTCAAAAGTTGCTAATGCAAAAATCAAACCCTTACAATGACTCGGGGCTAGTGAAGAGAGGCTAAACACAACTACCCTCAACAAAGCCTCTTTTTTCCCTTCACTTTTGGTGTGCAGCTTGCTGTTTGCACACAGCTGCCACAACATAGCATGCTTCAGAGAAAACCTTTTCCTGCATCTGTCTGGAACCTCGGTTATTCATCTGGACACAACTGCAGCTTCTAGCATTTTGCAAGCTTCTATACCACTGCTAATGTACAGCTCAGTACAGTGTTGTGGTTTAATCCCTGACAGCAACTTTTTAGTGGTTCAATCACTGCCCAGACGCTTGCTCCTGTTCTTCACAGCAGGACAGGGGAGAGAATTGGAAGGGTAAATGTGAGAAAATTGGGTGGGTTGAGAAAAAGACACTTAAAAGGTAAAGCAAAAGCTGCACGCATAAGCAAAGTGAGACAAGGGATTCATTCAGGACTTCCCATGGGCAGGCAGGAGTTTAGCCATTGCTAGGAAAGCAGGACCCCATCATGTAAAACAGTGACTTGGGAAGACAACCACCATCACTCCAAACCATCTCCTTCTTCTTCCACCAGTTCTATATGCTGACCACAATGCCATATGGTCTGGGATATCCCAGACTGGAATCAGCTGTCAACTGGAATCAGCTGTCCCAGCTGTGTCCCCTCCCAATTCCTTGTGCACCCCCAGGCCACTCACTGGTGGGGTTCGGTGAGCAGCAGAAAACGCCTTGACATGAGGAGCACTGCTGAGCAGTAAATGAAAACATCCCTGTTTCCAGCACAAAACATCACCCCACAGAAGTGACTATGAAGAAAACTACCTTAGACTGAACCAGCACATACAGTCAGATGGATACCCATCCCCCTGCATAGCTGGCTCCCAGACACATTTGCTGTCTTCAAATAACTTTGTTTATCCTGACCTTTTCCTCCCTTTGTTTTTGGTTCCTGTACAGTGACATCAGACACAAAAAAAAAGCCAAGTTTCCCTCACATACCCTCAAAATTCTCCCACAGCCATCACCCATAGGTGATTCTTTGGCAGCAAAGAATAAAACCAAGCTTAGCAATGTACACCACGTAATAACTTGCTCTGTAAGTGCAACACTTCCCATTACACAAACTCCAGTGAGTGAAGCCAGACACCTAATTCTTTCTTTCACTAGACATTGGCTTGAAAGGGAAAGACAGATCAGAAAAGGATGGAATATGAGAGAAAAAAAATGCACATTTTAAAGTACAAAAGAGAAAAAGCAGGAGCTCCAGCTCCTCATTTGTGCAGACACCACCTCCTATAGAACAGAAAAGAGACTGGGCATTTGCAGGTTTGCTCCTGGACACCTGTTTTTCATGGAAAGGCAAACTAGCCCGACGGGTTATCTTACTGTGGTGTACCTATTTCTCACTGCAATTCTTTACATCAACAGGTTGTCAGGAGCATTGCTCCTTTTCCAAGACGTGTGGTACTGGGCAGCCCTGCTCTGTTGCTGTGACTGGGCTTTCTTAAGTTATTTCCAGCAGCTGAAAGGTATTGGGAAGGTGCAACAGGATTCAGAGGTAAACCACAGCTCATTAGAAAGAAGCAACAGTTACGTTATTCCTCCTCCCTCTTCTTCCTTTCTTCACATACTTGCTTAAACAGTCATCTCTTCCTCCAAAAGTACACTCTTGACTTCATCCTGCAACCTTATGGCAAACCATTCCTGAAAACTCACATACCTGGATGAAACCCAGTTTTGTCCCCTTTGTTTTTGTCTTGACCCATCACTGTCTTGCAGCTGTCAAAGGGGCTGCCACCTGTCTGAGCAGACGGGTACCAGACGCGGGCAGTCCAGCACCAAAAATTCTGTGCTTGGCCACCACAAAGCTCGACACGGACGAGGAGGGGGCCTCCTGCACACTACTTACTAGTAGTAGTACTATGGCTAGTATGACTAGTAACCTCCCCATTTTATATCTGCAACACCAAAACTCTCCTTTATCTTTAATTTTAGACATGTCAGGGACTACAGAAGGAAAAGAAGGAAGCAGCCATAGAAGGACAAGCTACGATTCCACGAAAACCGCGCAGGAAACGGAGATAGCAGTCAGCAGGAGCCCCCCGGGCAGGAGCGGACCCTGCCGCCGCCTCACGCTCGCCCACCCGCCGCGCCTCGGCTCCGAGGGGTCGTCGCTCTCGCACCACGGGGCAGCGGCCGCCGCCACGCACCGTATTGTAGAACTCGGCGATGGCGGGCACGATGGTGTAGTTGTCCTCACACCAGTCCAC
>VXAY01005497.1:0-41561 GCA_013399855.1 Oxyruncus cristatus
AAGACTCCTAAAAAACCTGGATGGTAACTTTAGGGAACACATCCTAAGGTAGCCAACTTGGAAAAATGTCCTTCTTGATCTTCTGCATGTCAACAGAGCGGATCTCATGAGCAAAGTGGAGATTGGTGGCCACCTTGGCCACAGCAACCACGAGGCAATCAAGTTTAAAATCTCTGTTGACAGGAGGAAAAGTGCCAGCAAAACCTAAACTTTGAACATGAGGGGTGCAGACTTCAGGCTGCTCAGGGAATTAGTAAGTAAGATCCCCTTGGAAAACGTTTTTACAGGTGCTGGGGTCCATCAGTGCTGATCACCTCCTAAGGGCACAGGAGCAGGCAATTCCTAAATGTTTGAAGTCAAGCAGGCAAGGCAGAAGGCTGGCTTGGATGAGCAGTGATCTTCTCTTTGAAAAAATTCGACAAAGAAAGGTGTATGCCCAGTGGAAGAAAGGCCAAGTGACAGGGGAAGAATACAGACATTCTCCTCGCCACTGTAGGGAGAAAATTTGTGTGGCCAAGGCTCAACTGGAGTTGAAGCTGGCCAGAAATGTGGGGGACAATAAAAAGAGTTTTTTCAAACACATTAATGTCAATAGGCAGTATAGAAATATCATCCTCATCCATTCCAGGGTGAGGATGGTCACCTCACAAACAGGGACAGAGACAAGGCAGAGGTGTTTAATGCCTTCTCTGCCTCTGTCTTCAACCCGGATGATGGACCAAGAGGGTCTCAGTGCCCTGAGCTGGAGGACCATGACCGTGAGAATGATCAGCTCCCAGGAGGCCCTGAAATTTTGTGGGATCTGCTGCTCCAGCTGGATCCCTACAAATCTATGGGTCCTGATGGGATTCATCCCAGAATCATTAAGGAGCTGGCTGATGTCATCACACAACCTCTCTCAGCGATTTTTGATCAGTGTTGGGAATCCAGAGGGTTTCCAGTTGACTGGAAGCTGGTGAACATTGTCCTGATTTTCAAGAAGGACAAGAAGGAGGACCCCGGAAACTACAGGCCTGTCAGTCTCACTTCAGTGCTTGGTAAAGTTATGAAGAAGGTTATTCTGGGAGGTATTGAAAAACACTTGAAAGAAAATGGTTACAGCCAACATGGCTTCATGAGAGGAAATCAAACCTGATTTCCTTTTATCAATAGTTAACCCACCTAGTTGATCAAGGGAAGGCAGTTGATGTCATCTTTTGGATTTTAGTAAATCTTTAGATACTGTCTCTCACAGAATCCTTCTGGACAAAATGTCCAGCACAGCTGGATAAACACATGTGGTGGTAGGTGAGCAATTGGCTCACGGGTCAAGCACAGTTTGCAGATGACACAAAACTGGGAGGAGCTGTTGAAGGCAGGGAGGCCCTGGAGAGAGACCTTGACAAATTAGAGGCCTGGGCAATCACACACCACAGGAAGTTCAACAAGGGAAAGTGCCAGATTCTGTACCTGGGATGGGGCAGCCCTGGATGTTCATACAGACTGAGGAATGAGATGCTGGAAAGCAGTGCCATGGAAAGGTATCTGGGGATCCTGGTTGAGTACAAGTTGAATGTGAGGCAGCAGTGCCCTGGCAGCCAGGAGGACCAACTGTGTCCGGTGGGTCATCAGGCAAAGTATCACTGGCTGGTTGAGGGAGGGGATTGTCCTGCTCTGGGGCGGCCTCACCTTGAATATTGTGTGCAGTTTTGGGCACTGAAATATAAGACAGATACTAAGCTATCAGAGAGTGTGCAAAGGATAGGTTAGATATTAGAAAGAGGTTCCTCCCCCAGAGGGTGGTTGTGTGCTGGGACAGGCTCCTCAGGGAAGTGGTCACAGCACCAAGCCTGATGGAGTTCAAGAAGCATTTGGATGATCCTCTCAGGTACATGAGTTGTACATGACACTTGGGGATGGTTCTTTGCAGGGCTAAGGACTCAATGACCCTTGTGGGTCCCTTCCAACATGACTTATTCTGTTAAAAAAAAGGTTTATTTTGATATGTCAACAGTAATATTTTATTAGCAAATTCTGGGTCACTCACTATTGAGAGACTCATAAAATCTTCTAAAGAGTAGTATATGAACAAATCTATAGCTTTTGTTGCTTTGGGGCACTTATTTACAAATCATATAATGTCTTCTATGAGGAATATTCCATTTTCCTGTTAAAACATTTCTATCCTTCTTTCTCTCTTTTTCTCTCATTTTTTTTTCTTTTGGAGATGGAAAAAGCTTAGAAAAAATCAACCTACAGGGTGGATAATTTTCTTTTTCCACAGTACACTGAATTATTCTGCTACCACAATGTAGTTTGTCATATTTAGTAGAGTGTTTTTCTGAATCATAAATGAATAAAGTAGTTCATTTAACTGTTACTGGCATTTTACACTTTCCCCTTTTGAGTGGTTTTGCTGGCCTTATTATACTATTTTGGCTAGTTGAAATCTCATGAGTTATGAGTGTTATTTCCTTACAATTGCACATATTTTCCATATTTCACACAAACCAATTATTTATCACACACATACACATGTGTTTCAAATTATTTTTAAATTAGTTCCTTCCTATTTTATACTGTTTTTAAATTACTCTCAGTGTTTTGAATCTTAAAATAAATGATCTATTCACCACTTACTGATGTTTTTCACGATTTCACAGAATAGCTGCTGGTTTGTTTATGAAGAACACACTTTCTCACCTAGGCATCATATCCTCTTGCACCAAGGGATACTTGGCAGTTGGTTCTCCCTTGAATGGTTTAAAGCCTAACCAGTATAGTAGAAATTGGGATTGCTTGAAGTTCAAGACATTCCTTAATCCATCCTCATTGTCTATTTCTGTTGTGCCAGATGGCAAAGGCTACATAATTCCTCATGTCAATCCTGCAAACAATGGGCATAAGAGAAGGGCAATACTTGAGTGCCCATGTGACACCATAAGAGGATGTTTAATACATAATGTTTTAAATATATTTTAATATAAATTAAGTGCAATGTTTTATATAATGTTTCTATGTTGCATATTTAGATGACAATATATAACAATATGTATTGGTTTAATATATAGATATATTTTCCTCCATTTTACCAGTTAAAGGCAATGCTGCAGTCAGCAATAGACATAAAATGCCAAATAAATTTTGTTTTTAAGGCTGGTGCCATTGTGAGAATTTTGGCTTTATAACAATCGTACATACTTTGACGCTTCTAGAGTGTTAGGGAGGAATAGGATCCACCTGTCTTGAAGAGGCAAGAGAATCTTTGTCATCAGGCTGGCTGACTTTATGAGGTGGGCTTTAAGCTGAAGGACTCAGGATGTGGGGTCCAGAGGGACAATGCTCAGGCCATCACATCCAACTTGGGAATAAGCCAGGCCATCCCGAGCTTGTTTCTGCCTTCTTACATAACTTGAACAGAGTTGAGTTGAGGAGTGAGAGAGGACCTGCTCACTGGGATGTCTGAGTAAGTTAATTCACAGTGAGCTCTTTTCTCTCAATGTTTTGCCTAGATTGTTCTGGGATATATGGAGAACCTTCAGAAAACAATCGCTGAAATCAATGTTCTTTTGTTCCTTCTAATTTTGTTTTGTTTTCTCTACTGTGTTTAAGTAATTACCCAGATATCCACATCTCGTCAAAAATAATTGCCTTTGGCAGAGAGGATAAATTTCCTAATTGCCTTCCTAACAGTTGGCCTGAACAATTTGTAAATTTACCACTTTTCCAAGTATTCTATTGTCTAGTCTTTATCAGTGTATATTTGAAAATGTCATCATTTGCTAGTTGGTTAAGTTTCATTTTGTATTCTTCTTGCTTAAGAAAGAACTTTCAAAGGATAGCTGAAAGTTAAGAATTTTTATCTATTTCTAAAGTAATCTTCACCCTAATTTTTGAAATTGTATGGTTTTTTTTCATTACAATTTCGACCCCCCCAAAAAAAAAAATTAAAACCTTTTAATCCCTTTTCATTTCCTTAACTACTTTGGCATACAAGAACTAATATAGATTAATTTTTATTGCCTCTATTTTCCTTCTCCAGACTTAATTTTTTTTTATTATGTATTTCTCATAAATTTAAGTTAATTCTTTTTTTCTAACTTTGCATTCTGGAAAAGAAAATGTTTCATACTATTGACAAATCCTTTGAAGAATGATAAGTATGAATATTTCTTCTTTCTTGCATTCTGAATATGATTATAAATATAAATATAAAATAAATATGAATTATTTTGATCCTCAATTAAACTATGCTTTGAAAGTATCTGAAAGATGTCAGAGCATCCTAATGTACAGCAGCATATAGTCATAGAATCGTATAATCATAGTATGTTAAGGTGTTGGAATGGACCTTAACAACCCCCTTGCCATGGATGGGGACACCTCCCACTAGACCATGTTACTCAAGCCCTTATCAAACGTAGCTTTGAACATTGCCAGGGTTGGGGCATTCACAATCTCTCTGGGCAACCTGCTCCAGTGTCTCACCACCCTCACCGTAAAGAATTTCTTCCTAATATCTAACCTCAGTTTTCCCTCTTTCAATTTATACGTATTACATCTTCTCCCATCACTACAGTTCTTCACGAAGAGTCCTTCTCGAGCTTCCCTGCAGGCCCCCTTCAGATATAGAATATTGTTATAAGGTCTTAACACAACCTTCTCTTCTCAGCCTGTCTTCATAGGTGAGATGGTCCCATCCTCTTATCAACTTTGTGGCCCTCCTCTGGACTTACTCCAACCGTTCCATGTCTGTCTTATGTTAGGGCAGCCAGAACTGGGTGAAGCAGTCCAGGTGGGGTCTCACAAGAGCAAAGCAGAGGGGAAGGATCACCTCCTTCAACCTGCTGGCCATGCTGGTTTTGATGCAGTCCAGGACACACTTGGCTTTCTGGGCTGTGAGCGCTCATTGCTGGCTGATGTTGAGTTTTTCATCAACCATCACCCTCAAGTCTTTCTCTGCAGGGCTGCTCTCAAACACTTCTCTGCCCTAACTGTAGGTGTACCTGGGATCACCACAACCCAGGTGCAGGACCTTGCACTTCACTTTGTTGATTTTCATGACATTTGCATGAGCTCATCTCTCAAGTCTGTCATGGTGCCTCTCCAGCTCCCTTCCCTCCTGTGTGTCAACTGCACCACACAGCTTGGCATCAGCAGCAAACTTGCTGAGGTTCCACTTGATAGTTCACCTGCTGGTTGTAATTGATCAATTCTTTCCTCTTTTCTTCCTTAGAGGAAAACCACAGGCATGTGCATGTGCATGTGCTTATGTCTTAGTTGCAGAATTCTTACTGAAGAAAAAGTAATTAGGGGGAAGTAAATGCCAAATAGAGATTTAAACATGTAGACAGAGATTTCTTTCTTCCATTACCTGATTCCTGAACTGTTTTAGCCTCTATTTCTTAAGAATCCATTGGCTTCACTAATTGAAATTGAGAGGAGAATTACTCAACATTGGTAACTATTCCTATATTCTCTCTTTTTGTTGTACTTTTATAAAGACCTAAAGAAAGATTTAAGATTAATTCTCTTTTATTTATTTTATTGATTTTATTAACAAAGTGATTGCTAGGCTCATTCCCTTCAAGTATGTTTAAAGTCAAATAATTTTTGTGAGCTATAGTTGTCAAAGAGTTTTTACCCCTTTCTCCATAACTCTGAGAAACCCGTATTCAATGACTGTGCTTTTCCTCATTGTTTTTCCAAATCCAATAAATTTCATAATAGGGTTCTCCATTATGCAACTGTAATCCACTAACATTATACCTATGCTAACAAATTTCTGGTGTCTTATTTGACTTTTAACTACAAATTTTAATGAGCTATATAATATTCCCTTTACAGGAACCACACTTCTAGGCATCAGTTAGTTCTGTTAGCACTAATAGACAGAACTATTGACAATACCTAATTACCTGTACTAATAACTGTAGATAGATTATATCACTTTGGTTTCCCCAGATCTTGTTTTTGTGTGTGTATGTGTGCTCCTTTTAAACCTCTGATGGTATATAAATAAAATAGTTCTCCTCTTACTCATTACTTCCTATTTTATAAACAGTTCATCCTCTATCTTATTTTAAACTTAAGTGCCGGGTCATACATGAAATTGTAAAACAGATTTACTACAAAGCAGTGGATGCACTATAGAAAGCTAAGAACAGAGTGTCTCCATGAAGAAGATTCAGCCCAGAACAGCTGAAGATAAGAAAACATATAAAGGCAGTTAATACTGCTTATTATTTCTGAAAGGGACACAAGACCAAGGAGGGGAATCACATGCTAACAATAGGCAACTTACCTAGTCTTGCCCTCAAGGTGGCAAACCACCTAATCACTAGAAAAGGAACCAATCCTAAAAAAACCCAAAAAATAATAATAAGGAAAAAAAATTAGTAGAATAACAAAGATATAGTTTTGCTTTTGGTATTGATGTGGAGTCTATATGATATTCTAAGATGCTGAATTCTCCTTAATAATCATTAAAAGATAAGCTAACATTGAGCAGGTGATGACAGTTATCTGTGTTACATTGACAATGTTTGGGGCAAAGGATCTCAAAAAATCCCCAGATTACCATGAAATTCTAAGAGCAATTCAGTAAATAAAATAAACAAATGAACAAACAAAACAAAACAAAAATACCTCACCCCTCTGGAAAAACTCAGCACATAATTACAGTCACTAGCTCTCTGCCTAAACTACCTAAGTGAGAGAGATGGCAAATGTTTACCATAAAGTCCTTAAAAGCTGGAGATTATTTTAAAAGCTGTGTTGTTGAAAGACCAGAAGGGTCTTTTCTATTACTGCTGGTCAAACAAACAAACTAACATGAAAAAACAGCAAAAAACTGGAACAGAAAGTTATCTACCAGCCTAGTAAGTTATCACTCAAGGTAAACAACACAAACCCTTTCTTTCAATGAAATATATAGACATTATTCACAGAATTGGTTCTGCTAAGATAAATCAATACTGAAATACTTCACTTTTAGAAAGCATCAATCAGTGTAAAGATACATAGAATTTTCTTTTTAAAATGAAATATATATATATAGTTGAAAGGTCTAAGCATCAAAAAATCCAGAAATAATTTAAATAATTAAAAAGCAGCCTATCATAAGACATGCCATATTGGAAGGAAACTGACTGTCCATCACAAGTGTATATAGATACAAAATATCTCAGGTTGCATGACATATATATGACTGTGATGTGTCCATCATAGTGCTCACATGATCTTAGCAAGCTTTACAAGGGATGTTAAGATGAGAAAGGATCATCAGTCATCAATCCTGATTTCCTGCATGATAAAGGGCTTAGCATTTTCAAAGCGCATACATAATTTAGAAACATATAGACTGTGGGGTTCTCGTTAGATGCCCGACTCCTACTGATTCCACATTTGATAAATGACATTGAGTATCTTAAATCTCCAAGGTCCAGATCTTCAAAGGCACTTTGGAAGCTAATTCCCCCTACAATCAAAGAAAATCAAATGCCTAAATGTCTTTGAGGACCTGGGCCTAACCCATTTCTGAAAAATTTGCCCTTTGTGTCTCTCTTGATAAAGATAGGTGTAGTTAGATGAGGGGCCATTTTCATTTTCCTTCATAAGGAGGTGATAATGCAGGCACTTGTCTTTAAGCATTCATTCTGGAAGTGGATGACTCGGAATCAGCCCTCTTCTCAGTCTGAGGATATTCTAATTACATCTTCTGCCTCCCAAGAGGATGCCCTGAACAGTACTCTCAGCTGAGCTATATTCTACACTATTCAGGAGAGGGCGCATTATCCACTGTTTTTTTGCAGCAGCCCTCCTATCACAAAAAATAGAGAATTCAAAATTCACTGGGCCAGAGAGGGAAAACAAGCAGAAACATGGCACACATTTGGAGAAACAGACAACATGAATCCTGGTCCTGCCTTGAGTTCGTTCCTCATTTTTGTTTGTGATATATTGTGGCAAATATAGGTATGAATGTGAGAGCAGGAGTCCTAACTACTCCCAGCTATCAGGATAGTGCCTTAGCCATTATGCTGCTTTATAAAAGAGAACTATCACAAACACTAGCACTAGCATAGTCACAGGAACCTTCTCTTCTGTTTTCATATGTGCAGATCCTGCTCTTTCTCTGACAGTTTGAACACCTGTTCACAAGAGGGTGTAACAGCCCATGAATTCCAAGCAGGAGATCTGAGCAAGGCTCCTAACCCTTCAGTAGAGGTAAAAATATACTATTTTAACAGTGTGTTTTTCATTGTCTAACTTCGTGCATCTCCTTGCTAAATTAGCCAACTTTCTGATTCCCATTCTGAGGAAATAGGATTGTTACCAAGAGCGTACACAAGGTGCTCAAGAGCCAGACACAGAACTCTGGGCTCCATTCTATAAGACAGTGTGTGGGCATGGTTGGCATTGCACTTAGCTTTTAAAATACCTAAATCCATTGTTGGATTCATTTGTAAAACACTTAGTAAGGTAGCTGCCTTTTTCAAAACTGACCAAACTCAGAGAAAGAAACACAGGTAATAAGAATTCCCAGGATAATCCTGAATCAAGTTAAGCTAAATGGCTGTCACTGCTGGGGTGCAGAAAACAGCTTTTAAAAGGTACAAGAGTATTGGTACCATTAAAAACCTTTCCTACAACCATCCAAACATAAATACACCTTGTTTCTCATGTAATGCATTGTCCTCTGTGATCAAGAAATCACAGAGAAACAAGAGAAAAAGAAAATAAGCTACTAAATGTTCTGATTAATAAAAATCTAGATGGGAAGCTTCTGTACTGTTATCCTTCTGCCAGAGTAGCGCTAACATACTCTGTTTAGAAAAATCAACAGTAGGCTTTAGGCAAGACGTATAAGAGGGCCACAATAGGCCTGACCCTACAGTTATCCTATGATTTATAGTCTTCTTACAGCAATGTACTGTATTTGACACTGGCTAAGGGGTTAATCAGTTCTGAGCATTGGCTTGGTAATAGGGTCCTGCCCTCGGGGTCTATTCAATCAATCAGAGTTGTCCAATGCTGTAATGCCTCAGTTCTGTGTGTAGGCAGATGAGTGTGCTGTCGTTCAGCATCCTGGAGGTATACAGGCTTTGAGAAGCTTAGTGGAAATTCCACCTACACCCGGGCTGTCAAACTCACTCCATGAAGAGCACTGACTACAAGAAGTGAGGTGACCATGTTGAAAAAGAGGTCACCAGCTTCTCTGAGGGCAGCCTGAAGCCTTGGACCTGCTGAGAATAGGAAGCTACAACCATTTCGAAGAAGGAAAATCCTTGGCCACATCCTCTCTAGAAGGAATCGTTCTTCAGGCTGTGTTGCAAAAGAAATTTTTTAATCTTGAAGAATACAAAGGAAAATTGTCATTAAGTTGAATACATTTCTTCTCCAAAATAGCCAAAATTCCAGAAGTCATATGCTCAGGAAGAAAAGGAATCAGGAATATTTCTGTAGAGTATATAGGGGACTAAAGAAAATATTAACCTTCATAAAGGGCCATGAAGTCAGAATCTGCAAGAAACTACCTTAGGTGTTTCTGTTTTTCTCTTGTGCAATATGGCATCCAGCTTGTTAAAAAATAATTCTCTACCTATCAGTTCAGTGCTTATTTGCAACATACTAAATGGTTCCTGAAACAACTAGGGCTGGACCGTTGAACATAACTAGATTGTGTTGCTTAGCTACCTTCCTCTTGTGTGCTGTTGCTGCAGAAACTGGTATGCATCAAGCTCTCAAGACTAGTTGTCTACCTGGTTTTGTGGATGCCTTTTACCCTGAATATAAGGGGAATTTTAAGAAATATCAGATATTTGCAGTGCTGGAGGTCTTTCCATCAACTGCCTCCTCCAGTTGACCTTTCAGAATAGCTTGTACTCATAAGTATCCCCAAAAGATGCACATAGTTATAAAACTTACTGCACTTACAATACAGAGCATTCAGACAGTGCTTATGTTGCCCAAAACACCCTGGCTACTGCGGAGAAGCAAGGTGTTTGAGATGTAGCAGTGAGGGTCAGAGCTCCTACAAAGCATGGAGGGAAGGCACTTTCTTTAAACCTTTTGTTAATAATCATTCACAAGGAAAATAATAGTTCTCTAAAGACAGCATTCTTTATTTCTCCTAATTATAGTTCTGTATGAGATTACCCAGAAGTAGATATCGGAGGAAAACTAAAGGAGCTTTCTTCAGTAATAGTAAGTATGCGTGAGGTCAAGAATTTTTCAAAAAGCTTCTGAAATACTCTCTGAGCAGAGAAGGAGTGGAAATGTGATCCTTCTCTCTGGGTGGTAAATAGGAGGTGTAGGAAATTGTGTGTGTGCGTATGGGGGAAGGGAGGGATAAACGTTTCTGTTTAGACCTCAGCAGAGCCTTCAGCAGCCAGTATTTCAAAACATAAACGGGAACACATTTGACAAAAGTGCATATGCTCTTCTTTTCAATGACAAAAGATGACATAATTTACTTTGGTCAAAACAGTGTTGATGATAGAAAAGACAGTCTTAACACAATCAGTGGGGTTTTTACCACTGGTTTCAATGTAGACAGGTAGAAAATCGATTCTTACCAAAATTGGTGGTTAACAAAAGGTACACATATGTGAAATGTGCACATTTCAGAGATGGATAGATATAAATTCAAAAATATAGACCCCAGAAACTGCATTTACTTTTGTCCTGAATAAATTTTAAACAATGTTACTATCATTTAAAGCTAAAATATCTCTGCATATGAATGATTGGACAGAATTAATTTCTTACTTTTTTAAAAAATTTGTTTTCATGGGTATAGCATTTTTTTTTTCTGCTCAAACAAGATGTTTGTATCAATAACATTAATTTGCATTTATGGCAATAGATTTCTGGGTGTTCATAAATGGAGACGTGATCTTTTGTTTGTTTGGCCTCACAAGTTTGCCTCATCTCTACATAAGAAAAATAAACTGTAATATGAAAAGAGTAAAAATTTACCTGTGTTTTCCTGCTGTAGGTCATTTCTGCTGAAACTACCAAATAAAATTTAAAATAGAATTAGTTGTGTTGATATGGCTCGTAGTTGTTTGGGTTTCTTCTTTTTAGTTTGTTTGGTGCTGATGTACCATGAAAATGATGGAAAGCATCACCATGAGGGAAATATCAGCAATTAATTGTCTATGATGTGGCATTCAGCAAACCTGAGGAAAGTGTTAATTTTCTTTAATCATGTAATTTTGAAATCAGTTACACAGCACAGTTCATTGGACAAAACAAATCAAGGTCCATGTTTTGACTGTACTTCAGCAACATAGAAGTGATTTATCTTGTCCTCTCTAAGTGTCTGTTTGTTCTCACCCCTTCACCTTCATACACTTCCTAAAATATTTTAAACTCTTGCGTTTGTAGACTGATCATCTCCAAGAACTTCTATAACATGTAGGAGCAAACACAACCAGAGGATGTACAGCCATAGTTATAACTATTCTTTTTTAAAATATGGTTCAAAAAGTTGCTTCAAAATATGAGAATGATCTAACATATTAAGTACAGAAAAAATATAGAAGAATCTTTCTTTCTTTCTAAATATTCTTATATTATCTATGAATGTTTCAACATATTTGGGTTTTTTCAGGTGCTATTCACTCTATTTACCACTGGAGGACAGGGGAGCACAGTTAAACGTCAATAACCAACATAGACTTACTGGGTACAACAGTCACATTAGGTAAGGAAGGAACATTTGGCAACATTTCTATTGTTTTAATATTTTCAAGGCTGGTATTAAATGAAGTATGTGACCTCTGAAATTCTGAGGTCATTTCAATGGTTGCTTTCTAGTGGGAGAGGTAAGAGAATAATAGCAATATACCAACGTAGTTACTTCCAGTTCAAGCTCAAAATAATTTACTCTCTGTTGAGAGACTGAAATAACAATGTTTATTGTGAATCAAATGGCTATTATTATTATTAGCATTCAAATATTTCAGTCATTCTGTATGAGAGAAATGAACTGGGAAAAAAAATCACTAAATGAAGAAAGCACTATTTCTGGACAATGCCATGCAGATTTTCTTAATGTTCTGAAATAATTTGCAATATACATGACCAAACAGATATGTAATGAAGGTAGCATTTTTAACAGGATGCAGCATCTCTTTGACATCTCTTTCTTTGACATCAGCATTGTAATCAACCACCAATTCCTGCCATTTCAACAGACAGTACAAAATTACCAGTCAAGAGAGAACAAAAGGAGGCAGTTGATCTTTTTATAATGCTTTTAAATGTTACAATTCACAAAATGAATGCTCTTGTGGTGCATCATGTAGTACAGCATACTGCTGTGAAGCTTCATTAACAAATATAATATTTTTCAGCTAACTGCTCTTGTAGGTAGCTTGATGTATAAACTGGCCAGAGTCTGACTATGATGACAAGTCCTGGAAAAAAACCATCTTCTCTATGTAGATCAGTTTGCTTTTGTTTTGGTTCCCATATCTTTCCAGTGTAAATAAACGCTCGAAATTTAAAGCTGCAATATGCAGGTCTTTTTCCGTCACAAAACCTGTCTGTGCAAAAAGTTTCTAACAGCTTCTTCTTCACCATGTATCTGTGCATATGATGCTGAAGTTAAATAAAATAACAGCTATCACCCCAACAAAGGTGGGAAGAGAATGAATCAAATAGAAAACAGAAAATACAACCCAAAAGTTTCAAAAACAAACAATAATTTTCAATAATTGATATTTTATTGATTCAAATAGCTATAATATAGAGGGAACTGAATTTCAGAAAGTACTGAGAGCTCTCTCTGCTGTACACAGTGTATTTTAATTGCAGTATGTTTAGGTAATACATTGTTGCCTAAAAGACTGTGGAGAAAAAAACTCCAGGCCAATTTAGTATAGAAGATAAGATAAAGAGAGTTGGTCCTTTAATGAGTGCTTAGGCCTAGAGAAATACATACCACATGCCTCCTCTAGACAGTGGTTCTATGATTTATAATGATTTCCATCCAATCCCCCTTCACACACTCCCCGGTTCTGCCCCGTTCCTCCTCCTTGGCACACTCCCTCAGGAATTGAGTCTGCAGGAGTTTGGGACCCCTCTTTCATCATCTTCCTCTTCAACAAAGCGCTTGCAGTTCTTGGAGTTGTTCCAAAGTTCTGGGCTTGAAGGTTGCTCTGTCTGTGTGGTATCTTCTGGTCTAGGTCTTAGGATGTTTTCTTACAATTCTACCTTGAACAGGAGACTAAACACCCTAATGGAATTTAGAGGGATTGATATGGAATGGGGTAACAGAGTTGGCTATGTGTAAATATTATGCTACAGGGAAAGGGATATAGTACAGCTATGTTAAAATCTACACTCACTACACAACTACTTCTAAAATCTACAAAAATTAAAAAAAAAAACAAAAAACTCTGATCCATCTGCTATGATCCATCCAGAAACCATTTCAAGAGTTAAGACATTGTAAATATTCTGCCTTATTGGTCACAGTCATCACCCATGTCCTGAGTCACTGCAGTAGTAGAACAATCTGCTAAGTGAAACTGGCCAGGTAATTTCATTGAATGTATTCTGGCCCACAGTTAAAGTGAGAGGCAAAATCGGAAAGACCTGTTTGAACTTGACCTTGCAAGCATTCTTACATCAAAATGTAGAGATCAGTTTAGCCCTAAATGACACATATCAGTCTGACCTCTGAGAGTTTCTCAAATGCCAGTAAGACCTTAAGCACTTCTTGTTGCAACACATGTTGCAACACATAAAAGGGCAAAAAAATCATACTGGCTACTGCTGGAAGCCCTGAAACATACCTTACAAAAATACTATGAAATTCTCCTTCCATTCCTCTTTAAATAACTAATTTAACACCCAAAGATTTCTGAAATCGAAATTGATGGTAGAGCAGTGGTTTGGGAGTATGCCAGACTCCTCGCTCTTTACAGGCTGGAGTCTAGGTCCCTGAGCTGGGGGCCTGATAGGTCTCTCCTTTGGGGCTGAGGGCTGCTGAATTGAGCTCCTCACCAATGAAGTGTACAGCACTCTTCAGCTGACAGGGTGCTGCTAACTGATTTAATGTCAGCTGAAGCAACCTTCAGGCTCAACTAGTGATGTTGGCTACATCTCCATTGATTACAGCGGCAGCTAGACAACCAATGCATATGAAGACACTTGTATGAAGATACTTGGGATTCCTAACTTCGAGCTGACTTTCATATCTAGCTGTCAAGCTAGAAAGTGGGACTAAAACACTAACGGCTTTTTTTTTCCCAAAGAAAATGCAGTGTTGATGACAGACATATTCCATAATGCATACGTGACTTGAAGGCGCTGAGCTAGGACTGCAAATTAAGACACTGCAAAATAAAACTGGCCAAGTGAACAGATGTGTCACATAAGCAGCATCCACGTGGACAAATCCCAAAAGCACAGCAGAGTAACTGCCCTCTTTGTTTACCTAAAGGGTATGCCAGTCTCCATCTACAATGCATTATAAACCATATTTCTTGTATCATTTGTCTCTCAGACATACAGCACATAGTGTTGTATGTTTTCATAATGTCCTGTATTCTAATACTGCTTTTTTAACGCCTGGTAAATGGTGACTGAAGCATAGTATGATAAGGTGGACAAGCAAGTCATTGTATTGGCCATAAACAGTAGGGCTCAATCCTGCATCCTGATATAGACTACCACAGGGTGTCTGCTCTGTGACCAGCTTCTGCTTAAGGACACACTAAGTGTTTTTCTTCTTTCTTGAATTCACAGTTCTCACAGACTGGGACCCACCAATGGAGCTAATGAATAGGATATCCAATGAGAACATGGGCCTGCTGCCAAAAAAAAAAAAAAAAAAGGGCAAAGCATACATATAAGTAAATGATTTGCTGGATCTTTTTACTGCTTTAAGTTTTACTTATGACCTTTGTTGGATTGAGTCCTCACTAAACTTACAATATCAAGTAGAAAAATAAAGCTGCTCAGAGCTACTTGAAAAGCTGAACAACCACAAGTGAAAAAAGCCAAAACTTAAGTATCAGCATTTAGGAAGGTAACCATTATTACCTTTAACACTGCTGGAAAAATTCATTCCATACTCATATCTGGATTCTTACTCATACAAGAAAAATTATTACATTAACTTTTCTTAATACTGTACTTTCTGTGTAAATGAAATGTGATGTTAAAATGTCACCTATTTGGGAAAAAATGACTTAGTGTATGTTAGACAAGCATATTGACAGAATGATATTTCCTGCCTGAAATCAAAAAGGGATCTATGTTCCCACAGGAATTTATAATACAACTGGAAGAAAATAAATAGCCAATTGTAAGTTAGGGTGTGTGGGGGTGAACTTTTCAATAAGGTTGTTACTATTTTATTATTTTTAGGTGAACCATTTTCAGTGATAAAATCTCATTTAAGGAGTTGATTGGAAAGAAAAAGTGAGTCATTGGTTTGTGTATGAGGTTATTTCTAGCTTTTTGAGTGACTTTTTTTTTTTGCACTTTACAGAATTTCCAACACAATTGAATTTTTATTTGTTTAAGTGCTGGAATAGCTTTAAGAAGACTAAAAATTGGGGCTACTTACCATGAAACAATTCATGTTTTCCTGCAGGGATTGGATGGTTTCCTCTGAAGTCCAGACAATATTATCTACCTCAGCCTATTAGCTAGGTTAGCTGTGTTTCACTTATGAAGGTAATTAAGTTTTTTACAAAATGTTCATCTAAAATACATGATGTGTGCAGAGCTCTAGAGCCCTCTAGTGCCTGTCATTCCACTTCCTGTGTATCTCCTTAGGAGTAATTCCATCGATTTTAATGGAGAGATTAATGAGAAGGATGTGCTCAGTGAGATTTTCTTTTTTTAAAAAGAAAAACAAAGAAAAACAAAACAAAAAAAAGAGGTTTGGATGAGAATATTAAATAAATTGCAAGAAGCATTTCCTGGTGAGCAAGAATAAAAGCTTGATTCTGGAATATAGTATTGATCACAAGAGTGTTTGATCCTAGTTACCTGCAGATTGCATTGTTCAGTTTGAAGGAAAAAATACTCACTTTTGGAACATGGCACATCTAGGAAGGAATACATAAGGAGAGTGGAAGATGATCATCAGGGATCTACAAACCCCTGACTGGACCCCAGACTCACAGAGCAAACTGAAGAGTTGATTCATCTCTCCAAGTCTTTAAAATGTTCCCAAGGGTCTGTCAGACTTCACTGGAATTACCAATCTTGCATTAATCAGTTATTCAAATGTGCACACATACTCCAGCAGAATTTTTCAATGCGCAGTTAAATAAGACTGTGCATTATGCTTTGACCATAGAAAATCACAAATTTTGTATGCATATTTATAGTATTCATATTCTTACTTAGAAAATCATGGGCTCCATTTGCTGGTTATGTTGGTTTTAGAGAAATTCACTTAATAGCAGGCCAAAGAACAAAACTGTAGTTAGGATCTAAGCTACTTTCTTGGTGTAAGTCTTTGTATTCAGACTTGAATACATAACTTGGAGAAATTACAATCATTTGGACTTAATTTCAGAGATCATATTCAATACAGTATCTCTAAGAGGAGAACAGGATACCAGCCTTTTCTGATTATAAGCTGAGGGGAATCATTCTCAGGGGGATCATCAGCAGTAAGTACAGCAGCCATGTCCATCCTTTTGGAAGGCGAGGCGGATAGATTTTTATGGAAACGCTCAAGAGCCTTCATTTCCCACATTATGTTACTCAAACAAAAAGAAAGGCTTGGGTTTTTTTTATTGTGTGACCATAACACACTTTGAAACATCAGGGAGACAGGAGGGAGGAGGGTCGCACATCAGGTCTCACGATCAGATGTTGTACGTGTATTGCCTATGATGTAGAAGGGAACACTTGCATCTTAGTAATGGGTGAATGTACACCAGAAGAGTGAAGAGATGTGCTGAATTGTTCTCGCGAGTTGTAGCCAACCATCATAAAAGAGGATGTCCGTAATCCAACTGTAGCAAACACTGGAAGAAGATTAAAGAGATAAAGGGTCTTATCATTAAGCCATTGAATGGTCTTTTGGGGACTTGATTTCTAACCTCAAAATGCACTGAAAAGTTTGCATTTCACATGTATTAGATTCACATTGTTTTGATTTTGAGAATAAATTCCCTCAAAACTTCCTATATATTGAACACACTTCTGTCAGGTATGAAACTGTGAATGCAGACAGCTTGTATACACTTGCAGGCCATGCCAGGTCACTGTTTTGGTATCTGTGTTCCCCATCAGGAATCAGTCCAGATCAGTTTTTTCCCTTGGCCATTTAGAGTAAAAAAACCTCTGTCCTCTCAGTGTAAAAGAGTCAATCAAAGACATGGGGAAGACAAAAGGAGAAGTGGCTAAAGTAGATCAGATTCTGGAGTGTGAAAGAGTGGACTACTACTTGAGACTAGATAGTTATGGAAGTGGGAAACTAGGAAGAGTATTGGGTCAGGGTTAGAGCACCAGGCTTGGTAAAAGACTCATACTGACTAAGCAAGTAGACTGGCTTACAAGTTTATAACAGAAAATAATAAGATAAAGCAGAGAAGAAGCAGGGCAAAGGAGAACAACAACAACAACAACAAAATAGATACTGGAATGAACTAGAAATTATTTAAGAAGGAAAATGGCAAAAAAGAGAAGACAGGACACAAGATGGGTATGAATAACCTGGACAGTAGTGACTATAGCCTGAGAAACTGTTTGCTATCTCAGGCTGTAGCACATGTAAAAGGTGTAAATAATGAGCAGGAAATGAGAGACTTGGAGCCGTGCATTAAGCCAAATAATGAAAATACTTTTCTATCACTCTGGAAACATAATTTTAGAGTGTTTTTCACCATGGTAATCACTCAACAAAAGGCTTTTGACATAATAATGTTCAGTGCTGCAGTGCTTAAAAGTCATGCGCTCAGCATATTCAAAAATGGAATTCATAAAGCTGAGTCAGAGGTCCAACTTTGTCCTACACTGTCTGGAGAAAAAATTAAGTCTGCAGACTGGGATTCAAGGAGGAACATAAAGATGCATGATCCCATTCTACCAGAGAGCTTCAGTGTGCCTAAAATGTCTTGCCTGCATTTGAACACCTGTTTCGTAGTCACTGTTCATATTTCCAGGTTCGAGGACCTGACATAATTTCCTACTTTTAGACACCAGTTTGCTCCCAGGGTAGTTTAAGCATTTGGCCTTTGACAAAAATGAGAAAAAGGAAACTGTGCAGGACTTGAACCCATATGACCCTTTCTGGCCAAATGCCCAAACAACTATTTACAGGGCAAGACTCCTACTATCTGGTCTGATCGGCTTTCCCTTTCTGGCTGTAATGTATCTCAGTGATAATAGGAAGAGAAGCTAAGTCATGGTCAATTCACTCCAGGGACTGTCGGTACAGATGCCCTACTAGAACACAAAAGCTGGATGTGAAAATCCTCTTACAGTGAGGAGCTAGATCAAAGAGGTCCTTTGGCAAACAGCTGAATTATTAGGCTATCATGCAAATGCAGCCAGAAGCATCAACTTCCCCCTGCACACATGCAGTCAGATATGATCTCAGTGATTCTAATTAGCTGGTCATCTCCAGGGTCAGACATATACTGCTGCCTAACAATGTGTATATTTAGGGTATCTCATATACCCGAGGACATAAGAATAAGATTTTCCTAAACTTAAGCTCTCAATTTTAGCTGAAAAGTGTCCGGATTGTGTGTTTAAATGGACCCTGATGGTCTGACTGTACACCTAGCAAAAATATATGTGAACATGTGCTTTATCCTACCTGCACTGTGGAGAACAAGAAGTTGTATATGTAGCCTAAACTGCACTATTAGCTTTTGACTACTTGTCTCTTCTACTGCAAAAGGGGGATATAATGTGATGTTTCTGGACAGTAGGCTAGAGAGCCGAAAATATAGCAGCATTAATATCAATGGGATATAAGAATTATTTAAAACAGTACCTGTGCAATGAGAATTAATAGAATGAAATAAAGAACAAGGAAAAATAAGAGAAAAAGCACCGTGAGCATTAGAACTATTGGACTGCTGAATAATTTTCCATGGGAAGAAATAGATAGTTTTTTGCATTTTTATAAAATGTCCAGTCAAATGCAAATGTTCTACATCAAATGTTCTGAAATTAAAGAAGAAAATATACTACTTCTTTTCCACATATGCATCAACTTTCTGTTTCAGTGTTTTGAGTAATAACTCAACTCACTTAACTTACTCATAGTGACATAAATCTGTAGGTAATGAATTGACTTAGGAAAATTCAGTACCCTATTTTGCAAGGTGCTGAGACCCTCCTCCCCAGCTCTAACTTTGTACACATAGATTGGAAAAATACAGAAGGTTTTCTGTTCTTTGCTGCACTTAGCATTACAGTTCAAAGGTGATTCAGTGCACAGTTGTATAATACTAATTTTGATTTCTTGGCTCAGTGAAAGCAAATATGACATGGAAATGCTATGAATGAAGCTCAATTCAAGACCATCTTTCTATTTGAGATGCTAGTTAATTAGGAGATATCACATTTTCTACAGTTTTCTGCAAATAAGAAGGAAGCTGCTAGGTAAAAAAACTCAAAAATAAAATATAGTCAGTGACATTCAGGGCTATACATAAAGAGTTTGCAAAATTATCCACCAAATATCACCTTCTTTCAGGTTAGTTTTTCCAATGCAAATACTGATCAACAATCATTCCTGTTGTGATTAAATGTTTATCAACATTTTGGGGTTGATTTAGGATCTCACGAGTGTTAAATCTCAGCTGAAAAGCACATTTTCTGTGTAGCCATTGGTTATTTGAGTTAAAATATTTTTGCATTAAAGGAAGTTGATTCTTCTCCATTATTTATTTATTTAAAAGATATGTTGTGTGTGGTAGTCAAAGTCTGGGTGTGGAAATACAGAATCCCCTGCTGGACTTCTTTTGTGTGACAATATACAGTAGAAATCCTTGTTTATGTACATCAAGTCCCAATTAACTGTTATATAGGGTCCATTTTGACATTTACCTACATCTACTGTTTGTGTAGAATAGCAAAACCAACTCAAAGACCTAACTGTATTTAAGTCTGTAGATTCTGGAGCTGACATAAAAATGGTAAGACTTACAAATGGTAAGACTTGGTTTGCAATGAAATGGTTTCAAATCTGACAGCATTTACTCAGTTGACAGTGGGTGTAGTCGAATTACAACCCAAGACAAACTGTGCCTAAGCCAGACAACCTCTGAGAGTTTTCATTCATGTACTTAAATTGCATATTTCATATATGAAACATTTTAATTAGAACAAGTATTTGAGGGAAAGAATAAGTTAAATTCTTCTCACATACACAAAGGAAGGATTAAAGTAGTTAAACTGATATAAATCTGACTCAACACATTTAGAATACCAAGCTTTTAAGCACAGTGGCTGTGCTATAAACCTAACATTTTGCAATATGATTACTGAAAATACAAAAAGTAGAACCCATCTTTCCAGTTAGTTGCTGTGTTTGGGTTTTAAGCAAGCTCCTGAAAGTCAGAATACTGGCATAAGTGTTAACGTGCCTGCATAATTTATACATTGGACATTAATTTGTTGTCATTTTATTCAAATGAGTGCTTTTGCATGCAACACCATTGCATACATATATTTGACAGGATAGGGATAATCAATAGGACACGTAAATCATTTGGAAGTCCCTTTTCTTATTTTATGCTCTATTTTATTTTAAAAACCAGTGAGGGACTGGTTGGCACCATCTCAGAGTACATTGTGGTTTGTTTCCTCATTATGGAAATTTGTGGTTAACTTTGCATTTTGTTTTTTCTTTTCAACATTGTCTCATTGTTCTCTCCCATTATGCTTAGAAGTATCTTGTTCAAAAAAGAAAAGATACTATTTCCCTGTAGAAATAAACGCAGGCCCACTCATAAAGAGAACTATTCATAATATAGGGTTAGAATTAATTCAAAAAAATGCCCATCTGTGTTACAGAAAAGACCTCCAATTCATGAAACTATACTGAATGCCAGTTCAGCTTTTGCAAAGAGCTAATGTTTTACTGTTGCAAAGTTTAGACAAACATTTTTTCCCTCTTAGTCCAGATCTTTAGAGGGATACTCATACCATGGCAGCTACTTTGGGTGCTTACAGTTTTCTTTATCATTTTCCAAAGGTGGCCAATCTAGTCAATGGCAAGAAACAGAGCCCTACAAGAGCTGAAGTCAACTAACTATAGGGATGTGTATCTGTGTCTTCTTGTTTGAGGAGTAGTTAATGGCACTGTTAGGGATGCTTGGAAACTAAAGAGAAAAATCACACTGTTTTACTACAATAATATTATTCATTCAAGCTTCTCTGCTTCTTGTCCAAACAAGTGTTTCTTTCATTCCTCTTTTGCCATCATATCAGAAGGAAACTCAGAAAGATTCATGGAGGGCAAGTGCTGTGTCATAAAGTGAAAGGAAACAGATGGTCACCCATGACCTAAACAGTAACATTGCAAATAAGCAGTCAGGGCTGAACATCTGCACTCTGGTTTCTATAAGCAATAGAAGAGACAGGATTCTTTGCTCAGCTCCATCTGACAGTTTCTCATAGTTTTTGCTTTATATCTTATTTATTTGTAGACTAAGATATTTATTTATAGACTGAAATGTAAATTTCAGCTTCAATTTTACAATTGTGTAACCCAACAAAGATTTGAATGGGGGTTTATGCACTATATATTAAAAGGTAGAATTTGGGTCTTCTGTGTGTGTGCCCACATATGTGTGTGTGCTTATTTCTGAGTCTGTGTATAAATGAACATGATAATCCTCATGTAAACATAAACTGAACCAGAATTTCAGTTAAAAACCAGAACTCGCAATGCGAACCAAAGAAGATCATAAACTCTGTGTCTTATGCTTCATCAGTGGTGTATCCCAGAGATACTCTCAGTAACACTGTATTTCCATGAAGAGAAGAGGTCTATCAATATCATCAGAATCTTCATTATATAGCACTCCATTATTAATTCAGGATTTATACAAATTCTTTGCTTTATATCTCTAGTAAGAAATATGCATTTCCTCAAAATGTTAAGTTCTGCTGATAAGTATATAAATTAACTTGCTGAAAGGTAGCAAACACCCTTAAACAGCAGAAATATCACATATCATAACAGTGAGTCCTCTCTTAATAATGCCCCTTTTCACGGAGCAAGTAGTTTGGTCCTTTTGTTTATTGAGAGAGTTTTTTGGGTTTAGGGGTTTTTTAACAAAAAAGGGAAAAAATTACACCAAGAATGAAGACAAGAAACTAGCTTGCAACAGAACCTACAAAAATCAGTAATTGTTTCTAATTAATTTCTCTCATTTTCAATGTATTCCTTTGTACTCCATAGAGTAACTGTACTCAAACTAGTTGTCAATGGTTCATTGTCAAAATAGAAGAACATACTGTGTGAGTATTCATGGGAGTCTGCTCCAGGTCTGGTATCCATTGAACTGGATAAGAGAATAAAGAGTATACTTATTGAATGTGCAGATAATTACATTTTCAAATAACAAGACAGGGAGGACACTCAGGAATTAAAACTTATTTTGAGAAACCAGAGATATGGTCTGAAAAACACAGTCAATAATAACAGTGTCAGAAAGAATCAGCTTCACAAACTGTCCCTGATGCTAGCACAACACCTAATAAGAAGTTCAATGGAAAAATAATACAGATTTTAGGGCTACCTTAAGGATAATCAAAGGCCTGGCACTATGAGATTTTGTACAAGATGTCTTGTACTTCATATAGACTCCAAATAAATATTATGTGTCCATACAGTTGTTCTGTATGTTAGGTGTTCACCTATGCTTAAAATAAATTAAAAAAATAAGCACAGGGGACATGACAGTGGGTAACATATTTAGCATGTGTCAACAGTATCAATTAAAATTAAGTTTTCTAAACTGTATTTGATTGTGTCTGAGCTCCAGACAAACCCATTTCCCTAACCTGTCTGCACTTACTGTTATGATCACAGAAGAATTGCTTTAACTGAACAAAACTGTATTTTAAAATACTGAGGCAAGGATTAAGTACAAAAACACTTTAATCATTAAGGTACCACAGCAACAACAGATCATGGAGAATTAAACCAAAATGGTAATATAATCTGCAGTGGGATTTCTTTCTGGTACACTGTCAGAAAATATAGAATTTTGTCTGGAGTGGCTACTAATGCTGAACAGCACTTTCAGTAACCTCACTGGGAAATTTGGAAACTCTGCTCCAGGAAGTAACAAATCCCAGGTAATAGCATTTCTGAAGTAGTTGTTCAGGGAGATCTCAGGTGTCTGATGTGAACCACCAGTCTCCAGTCCCTTGGAACATGTACTCATCACCATGACAAATGCTACAAGTTCCTAAACCATAATACTTTAATTTATCTCCTTATATATTCTTGATAGGAATGAAAATGTATTTTGGTTTGACCTAGATAACTCTATATTACATCAGAACAATGCTAGTACACTTGAACAATATACAATGATTTTTAATGAAGTATACAAATGAATAGGGATGGCTAAAGCACTCATGTAATATTGTGACAGAAGCCAATATAAAATATAAGTCAGACAGATGTATCAAATTTTACATCATCAGTTCCATCATATTCATTAATTTGGAATTTGTCTTTTTTAATGCACAAACATCGGAAAGAAAGGAACATGTGATGATTCACAAATGCAATTTATCTTACAAACAAACTGCAATCACACTAGACTGAACAAGGTTAGCCTTGGAAGGAAGAAGGAATGACAGCAGGGGAGGATTCATCTGATCAAATGTAGACTCCTACAGTGCAAATCTGATCTAGCCAGCTGGATTACCCTTCTTGCTAGTGGAGAAAAACAAGTACACACAGGGTGTTATTCCTCACATCTTATTTAGGATAGGTCAGATTAATTATGCCCTGCAGTGCCTTTGTCTTCCTTAAGACTGTAAATGAAGCCTAGGAAAAGTAGTTCAAATGTAGACAGCTAGACTGCAGACTTGTAAAGCGATGTGAGATGAATTCCACTCATAACAGCCAATCAAAAGTTAGGTAGAAAAAGGGATTAAAAAAAAGTCAAATTGAGTTAAGAAGCCCATCTTTTTTCTTGTAAAGTTTTCAGAGGAAACATTTGACAAGAACATAAACCTGCAAAAAGCAAAATATTTTTCATGATCAGACTTCTAAAAATAAAATTTGTAAAAGATATTTCAATTTATTTTTCATGCCCCTTTGGTTTTAAGCATTTATTAAGTTGTCTTTTCCCCTCTTTTCCCCAAGTGCCTCCAATGGAGATAAAAACCCAGAGATTTGGTACTAATGAGAGGCTAAAAGTACAGCTATGGAGTCAACTCCATCTTGGTGTGTGTCTTTGTTGATTTCAGTAGAATTCCGCAAAATGAATTTGACCTTGGATGTTTTCAATCAGTGTGTTCCAAATGAGAAAAAATTGTTGTTAGTAAAGACCAAAGAGGGAAATAAATCAAAGACACAAAGGGCAGCCAGTCGTCCAATTCTCTCTGATGCTCAGTGGGAATTGGGTGCTTAACAGCCCTTAGTATCCTTGAAAATCTCCTCTTGGGATTTGAAAATGAAAAGAGAAATGGGTGACCTTTTTTACCTTCCAAAAATTGCTCCATGAGAAGTTAGGTCTTTCTATTTTTTTGGGGGGGGGAAATTAGTGAGAAGTGGAAAGACTGAATAATTTCTTAGAAATAAAATTTTACTATAGTGGATCACTCTAGTAAGAAAGGTGGGGGGATATCATTTGCTAGTTTCAGTTTTCAAAATACGTGTTTGAATCAATTTGCTTTCCTTTGAGTAAAAGCAAGGTGATAAAAAAATACATGTCTAGATCAAAATAGTTCCTGTTCTGAAAGGAACATGTAAGGTTTCTGCAAGAATGAGAGTCATAGCTCTTAAAAAATACAAGTGTGGGAAGCACTTGCTTTTGCAAGATTATATAGGTATTAACTCAAAGAGCTGTTCAGTCGAGAGCTATCTCTCTCCCTTCTCATACATACATTAGATTCCCTGTCTCCTTTCATCAACCAAAATGAAATTAAAACAACAAATGTATATCATTTTCCTTTGCACATGGTGTGGGAGGTGGGAGAGAAGACTCATTAATATATATGGACAAAAGTTTAAGATTAAAACATGAATCTCATTTGAGTTGTGATGGTAAGTTGGGGTTTAAATGAATTCAGGTCTCTGGACCACTTTGCCTTAACCCAACCATCCATACAGCAAATTACCTGGAATGATTAGATTGCAGAATTGTACCCATGGGCCCCTTACCCATTAAGCAGGGGGTGCTAGAAACTCTGTCACTGCTTCAATAGGAATGAAAAGAGCAGCTAACATTATATAGGATGTTTCTGTTCTGCAGCAAGTGCCAGGAAGGCAGCAGCTTCTAATCCCTTTCAGGGAGTTCCCCTGTCCTTCCTCTTTTTTATATGCGTTTGATTGAAAGCTTTTTTCTCATTCCTTGCACAAAAAAAGAAGGTAAACACAGCTGTAGGATTTTAATGGCCTGAAGATAAGTGCACATATTTTTGTTGTTTTGGTATTGCAGGCTGTTGACTGAATTTCAAAGAAAGCAGTAACAACAGAACAGTGAGGGATTGTACTGACTCAGGAGATGCATTAATATTCAGACCATTCCACCAAATATGCTTGGGAATATTGTCAAGTATAATAAATTCACCACAAACTCCTGAACTGCTATACATGGCAGGCTACTATAGGCAGCTGGTGAAATCTAAAGTAACTGACCAAAAGCATGGATACATGCTTTATAAATGATTCAGGCCTCAAGCTCCCTTTGACTAAGTGAGAATATGCAGCCAGGTATAAAATGAATAGAGGGGCAATGGCCTTTGTTAAAACAATATAAATGAACACAAGCATGACACGGTTATAGCATGTGACTGTACTCAGAGCATGCTGTACATATCTAATGTCATTACTCGTATTAAGTTCATTGTGTGGATGCTGACAAAGAAGAAAAGGAATTATTTAAGGTCTGTGAGTCTATTCTGTTTTAAAGATCATTTAGCTCCACACAGTCAGATTACAGCTTGCAATGAACATTTTTATTTCTGTGTGGATGAAAACTAAACTCGACACCATGGAGATGCTCTGAGAGTGTGCTTTCCCCTCCCCAGCCTCCTCCTCGCCCCCCTGAAAAAGGAGAAAAAGAAACAGCTACCAAAACAAACTGTATAGAATACTGAAGCAGAGCTAAGCCATAATTTTCTACACATATGAACATATAACTAGCAAACATGATTTGTCTCTCAGTACAAAAGTACATCTCTTCTCTTGGAGAACGTGAAACAAAGGATCTTCCTTACAGTCACTATGCATCTAGCATGATTCTGAATTATTACTAATTTATACAGGCTCTTTGCAAGTCAGTATCCAAGAAATACCCATTTGCTGAAATTTTATTCAGCTACATGTGCAAAAATCTTTTTTACACTAGGTTCTTCTTTTCCTATTGGAATTACATTTCAGAAATATTACTCGACTCCCTGAGATAACAGATCCTTAAACATGCAGGAAAACACTTCTATTTTCCTGGGAAGCATCCAGGACTATTAGAGAGGTCCTGCAACTAGAGCACAATTAGGTGAAAGCCTAATAGAGGTTGAATTTACTGCTTGATGGTCATTAATCCTCCAGTTCAACCTCCTAATCAGAAGCAGCAAAAAAAATTTAGAAAAAGAATAAACAGTGGGTTGCAAGAGAAAAATTATCATAAACTAGATAGGTAACGCTTTCTGAATTTCACAGCTCCCCAGTGAATTACAAAATAGAAAACTTTTACACTTTCTAATTTGAAGAAGAGTGTTCTTTCTGGTCACTACAACTCTACATGTTGTACCATAAAGGGATCACCTATCCTGAAAAAAATTGAACTTAAAATGGATGGTCACTCAGGGACTACCTACAGTTTCACTGATGATATTACTCACTCATACACAGCCATTTCCATACATTGATCTGGTAAAATAATATAAATACTAAGGAAAGCATGGACCAAAGCAATGCTGGTAAACTGGTAAAGCTCCATGCCAGTTGCAACCCATCTGTAGTATTCCTTTGCTGTTATACGTGTTTATCTGCACATAGGATTCACTGCAAATTTATAAATAAATGGAGTAACCACTCATACAAATGACTGATTGGCCATACCTATGCATATAGAATCAAAAAAATCATATAGTCCAACCATTAACCCAGTATGGCCAAGTCTACCACCAAACTGTATCCCTAAATGCCACATCTGCATGTCCTTTAAACACCTCCAAGGATGAAGGCTCAGCCGATGCCCTAGGCATCCTGTTCCAATGCCTGACCATCCTTTCAGGAAGAAATTTTCCCTAATATCCAATCTAAACCTCCTCTGACACAATTGGCATATTGTGCCTCCTCTGGTACAATAAATAACTTTAATTTATCCTGTCACTTGAGAGAAGGGACCGATCCCCAGCTCCCTAGATCCTCCTTTCAGGTAGTTGTAGAAAGCAATGAGGCCCCCCCCCAATCCTCCTTTTCTCCAGGATAAACAACCCCAGCTCCATCAGCTGCTCCTCACATATCTTACTCTCTGCACCCTTCCCCAGTTTCATTGCTCTTCTCTGGACACACTCCAGCACCTCAATGCCCTTCTGGTAGTGAGGGGCCTCAAACTGAACACAGTATTCAAGTATATGGCCTCACAAGTGCTGAGTACAGGGGGACAATCACTGACCTGGTTCTGCTGACCACACTATTTCTGATCCAGACCAGGACACCCTTGGGCTTCTTGGCCACCTGGGCACACTGCTGGCTCATGTTCAGCTGGCTCTTGACCAGCACTTCCAGGTCCTTTTCCACTGGGCAGCTTAATATAATGTTTAAATTCAGTGCCTGCATATCTGTTTGCTTGAATCAGATGTCTCTGTGTTCACGCATTCTGTACTTACAATTGCGCAAAGAAAAAAGTATGAAAGAAGAAGGCTTACAATGTGATGAGATAGAGTGTTTTAAAAATAAAACCAGCATTTCAGGACTGCATCATTCTAGTGTATTTAATTACAGGGAACACTGGAAGCAATATCTGATTAGTTGAGCACTCGGGGCCTCAAATTTCTCATGATGTTTTCAGTAAAATGGTTCACAAATATCTGTCATTGCTGGCATAGGCTGTAAACAGAAGGGGAAAAAAATCAACCACAGAAATTCGAGTACTTTCAAAATAATAATCCATGTACACAATATTCTCAAACTATTTGGAATGTGAAAATAAATCTTTATTCAGTGAAACTGAAAATCTTCATGAAAACCTTGACTTCAGTCTTAAGGCTGCTTCATCACAGCACAGAGTCAGTATCCAGAAAAAACTGGATGAATCAGTCCCTGATTCTCAGTCTGTTTTTCAGCCCTGGCTCGTTCTCTAGAATGAGACAGCTGCATTTGTAAGGAATCCTCTCTTTGTCTGGCATACTCTCTTTCCTCCAAATCCTGAATGCTTTGAAACACGAAAACCATGATCAGATTAATTACAAAAAAATCAATCAGGTACATTGGTTTTCCAGTGGTGTCATGGTGACATGACAGCTGGAATTCCCAAATTCCATAGACATGAATAATCCAACAGCCTCTATTCCTAGTGTTATGCTTGATATGGATTTCACCATTAAACTCAGACAAGTGACTGTTATATAAATAGGAAAGTTTGACTGAAAACACATCAGGCCCTTGGAAAAAAAATTGGATTTTGACCCAATTTTTGTGTCTGGTACCAATCTATACTGGGTTGAGTCAAATCATGACCCAATGTTTGGGCAAATTCCCAGCTGGCTTTTACAATGACAGTTCTGGCTCACCCCTCATCCTTTCTCCAGCTTTAGAGATATAATATAGGGGTTGAGGGTTCTAGTTTTCAATAATATTCTCTATTTCAGGCCTAGCCAAATAGAACTAAATATAGTTAGAACTATGCAAAATGTCTTTCTCTTCCAAGTACATTCTAACATAAAGAAACATTGGAGATAATATCTTGCAAGATTGGACATTATTTAACTGAAATTCCTTACAATACACTGTCAAGACATAGCTAGCAGTATTATCTTTCCTAATGAGATGGCTTCCAGAGAGTTTGATATATGAAGGATCAGAACTACCAATTGCATTTATATCACTGCATGAATGACAAGTAATGACAGTTAAAATATCACTCATAATAATCATGATTACTTCCTTTAGAAAACACCCCTATAACTTTAATTGATTTGTAATATTTAGTAAAAAAATCTGTAAGTTCTTACGAACAAATGGAATATGTCTCATTATTCTGAGTTTTAAAGGACCCATAGTTTGCTCTGAAGAGATCTTATGAATCTATGAAAGATTTTATAAGCAGAGTTTTTATTACAGTTTATATATTTGCAAAGATTTAGGTGTACAGTAACTACTTTATTTACCAAGTCTTCAACTAGAGGGGCAAACATAATAATAGCAATTAAAATGGAAAACAGCAGGAACACTGAGCACAGCAGTCTGGTTACAATGGAATTCCTGCTGGTAGGACAACAGGAACACATCAAACAAGAAGCAGTACTGAAGAGAAAAGGAGCCAGCAAAAATAATGAGCTTTTAAATTATAAACAGAAATGGACAACCTTCTCTTTAAACAATGTAAAAAAGGTGAATATAAAATTCAGTTACATGAAATAGGCAGAAAGCCACTATGAATAGAAACACCGTAGACAAGTTATTATAGAATGAGGGTTGTTTGCTGCATGGTTGTCAGTGAAAATGTATTGCTCTTATATTCCTTTCAAAATTAAAATGCTGCATCTGGGGACAGTTGTTGACTGATAAGGAAGGACTGCCTGGATTTCAGTGACATTATTTCTTTGCAACAGCATGTAGAAATTAATTTAGTTAAAGGGAAGACATGAAAATAAAACTGAAATTGAATAGATTTAAATATGCTTTTTTCCCAAAACTCAGAGTTTATTATTATTGTAATTGTTGTTATTTTTATTATTACCATTATCATTATTATTTAGTTTTTATTTCCCTTCAGTTTCTGGTGCTGAAATATGTTTCTTTCGGATTATTCCTTCCTGTCTGCAAATCCAAATAACTGAGATGTAATGACAGTTGCGAGCATTAGGAAGAACATTCTATATATGTTTTGATTAAACCTTTTACATTCTGTATCCTATTTTTAAAGGTTTTCTATTAGTTGACTGAATATCAGCCAATAAAAGATTTGCCTGGAAATGGACCAATAGCCACACCTTTTCTGTCATTTGTGCACAATGTCTAGGGATTTAATGGAATAGAATATCTGCTTTATATAAAAATTCTCATTTTAAAACAAAATGAGATCAGGCTTTTTTTTTTTCTTTTCTTTTTTTTTTGTCATCTAGTCTCAGAAAGGAATAAACAAGTAATTCCCAAATGTTATATTGGATGATGGACCTTGTACATCCATATTTAGGGGTATTTTTCTTGGAATAAGACTTTGCTTTTGTTTTTGATTTTATCTTACTGAAACTCAGTATCTCTTGCTTGGAAATAATCTTAATAAATACTTTCTAACATTCTGTGGGAATAAGGGTTCATTCCCATCATTCCCAGTGGAAATCTTAATTACAGATTGCCATGAAAAGCTGAGTTATTAAGACACTCATCACTTTACAGTTCTACAACTTTCTGATTTTACTTATACCACAAAAGGTGGTTCTTCTAGATGCAGCAAATGCCTGAAAAAATATCCACAGACCAACAACTTAATATTTAACAGAGGAAATAGTACACTTTTCTCCTGCTCAGAAATGGAGCTCGAAAACATAGCTACTGTGATTCCTAGATCTTCTGATTTTGATGCAGTTTTGTTGTTATGACAGTGTCCTACTCAAACACCAGTCTCTAGGTTCATATGACACAGCATTAATTATTTACCCTTTTATTTATAAAGCTCATCCCCTTTCACAAGTCAAGATGCTGTAAGATAACTACCCAAGATGTTCAGTCTATTTTAAATGAGGTCACAATAACTTTTGATAACATCACAAAGGAGGCCTTTACAAAGCTTTAAAATGGCAAAGAAATTTAAAAAGCATTAAACTTGCAAAAGGAAGTACTCACAACAAATGTACCACATAACCTTAACTCTGCCTTGTCTTTCTCAGAACATAACTACCTATACTTCTTATTAAAACAAAAGCCTCTTGCTTTTTCTCTCAGTGCCAGGGTGTATTGAGCTCAGGGAACACAAGCTGTTCGATGCTCCATTTGACCCACACAGTTTATGTACTGAACACTGTCAAAGCCCTTCTCCAGACACTTCAGCACAATTCAATGTTCTTGGCCTTGATCAGTGTCTAGCAGGTACTGGGATAGTCTGGTCATGAGCCTGCTCAAGTCACTGAGGATCTTTCCACATGTTTCAGTGCACTTGTACTTAACCTGAAGGAGGTGGATGTCCCATGGAAGAGCAGAACGTGGCAGGAGAAGTAGCATGACACATAACAATGCGACTCAGCTGAGCATGAAATCATTCCATTGTCAAATGTATTCTTCTTGTAATATAGATTTCCAGTGGAAAATAAAGACTCCTCCCTGTGCAACAGTAAAGGAAAGGATAAACAAAAAGCAGTTTGTCAGTTATTTATGTTGAAAAGAAAAATGTGCTGATCTGAGAAAAATATATCTTTCTGAAATAACTCCAAGTCTGTATGCACTGTCATGAGTGGCATGTAAAGAAAATTATTTTTCTCAAAACTTTGTATTTTTATGCATTTACCTTCATACACACATATGGAGTCTGAACACAGAGAATCAAAAAAACAGTTTACATGTACATTATGATGCAGAGAAATAAGAAAATTATTTTTGTGAGACTACTGAAAACCAAATCCCTGAGGCACTCTCAATCCAAATCTCAGCTTTCCCATCTACTACAAAAACTATCAAATTGCTTCCCTCTTTTGAAAATTAAGGTCTTTTCAACAAAACATCCTTCCTCCTCTCCTCTTCTACTAACTCTTTCTCTCCTTGGGGATGGAAGCATAGCAGCTTTTCTTGTTACCGTTCTCAGAGCAATACCGTCTCTCTGGCAGCAACCAAGCAAAAATCTTTTAAGTGACTCATAAAAAAGTGAAGAGAAAGAGTCTATGAAACTCTGTGAGATCAATTTGGGCTGTTTCAGATAATTCAGAGCTGCCCATCAAAAAGAACAATCCTTGGTTCTTCTCTGCCAGGTGTCTGTATTTCTTCCTTTCTCCTGGAATTTGTATAGATGCATGGTACAAGATCATTAGAAAATTAACGCAGATGAAAATAAACTTAAAAAAAAAAATCTGTTTTCAGTTGAAGGCCTAGTCTGACATGACATTACTCACTTGGTGGGGTTTTTGTGGTTTTTTGTTTTGTTTTTTAATACTAAAAAATAATCTTTTTTAAAGGATAGTTTTCCCTCACAATGTCAGTGAGGAGTAGCTGACCTGACTTCCTTCTCAAGATTAGGACCTCAACAATATTCATCCCAGAAAAATTTCTATCATTATAGCCAGGCATTTACATGAGTCAGAAATTAAGAAAACTTGAATAACTGTGTCAGCATTTGTCTTCACAAACAGTAAAATCCACAGTTAAACAAAACAATGGAAATCTTATTAAAATTCATATAAACTGTGGTACCTTAAAAAACATTTTCAAAAAAGAAGTTTAAATGTTATTTGATAATTTGAGATAAAAATCCCAAGGAATTAAATTTTGCAACATACAGAAAAGATTCTAAGATAATGCATTAATCACACAAAATCAGTGAAGGTTTTGGCTTTGACTGTAACAAAACAAGGTTTTTACCTGTGTTTTTCCAGGGTAGACACAGAGTCAAGTGTTTGCCAAAGTCAATCTGCTATGAAAACAAGGCATCTAAAAGAGCATCTTTGGTGCTTATTAATTATCCTGCATACCTGTTGTTTTCAAAATCCTACAAGCAACAATAGATCAAAATACAGGTTCATGAACCAGTGCAAATATTAGATGACTTTAACTAACATATTCACCGAGCTATCTTCAAACAGTATCCTTGAGGAAAACTGCAAAACCAGGTGGGTTTGCTGCTGATTTCTTAGGCTGGCATTGTACCTTTATTTTCAAAGCTTACGTTTCACAGCCTTCTTCTAAACAAAAAAAGTATCTGACTCAGAAAACTGTTCTTTTCTCTGTAAAGAAGCAAGCAGGATATCTTTCCAGCTCTCTTGAGAACTCAGGGAATGACTCATGACTGCAGGAAGGAGTGATTCCTTAACCAACTGTGCCACCGTGAGGCCAGAGAACCCAAATGCACTAAAATCCCAAAAATGTCTTTGGTATCAAATGCTTTTAAAATTAAGAGCCTTCATAAGCACATATCTTACACATGTTTTAGAAATTTAAGAATTCATAAAGTCAACAGGAGAGAAGCACTATTTTTATCCCAAATTAATTACAAGTGTTTTGCCAAAGCATCAGAATTCACACTGACTTTTTTTGTTTCCTTTGTATTTACCACTATGTACAAGATTTTCAGAAATTACAAAACGTGAAGGGTGAGAATAAAGGTATTGAGGATTATATGAATTAGGTATGGCTTCATTAATATTAATTTCTTTTCAGTTCTTGCAAATCAAACATGTATCTTCAGCATCTATTAAATGTATCAGTGCCACGTGGGGCCCAGAATACATGTTACTGTACAAGCATCCCAAGGAACTCAAACAGAAGTTCACAAAAAACTTTTAATACATAGTGGTAGCATTAAGAGGAGCACAAAGCTAAGCAGCAGTCATGGTTTCTTGGGTGAGGGAACTGGAGCGAAGGTGCAGCTCTCAGCTTTCATATCATACCCAAGCAGTTCCCAAAGATGGGAAGTAGAGTCCTCAGCCTGCTTCATCCACAAAGGGTAAAGATCCACTGTCCAGGAGCACACCTCTCCCACCATGTAGGTGCGTGTAGTGAGGCTGGAGTATGGGCTGTGCAGGAAGGAATGAAGGGCAGACAAGAAAGAGGGAGAAAGGTAGTTTTCATATTGTAATTGGGGCCTGTTTAAAAACAAGTTCAGAAAGTGGTGAGCAGAGAACAGAACTCAGGTCTTCCACTCACAGTCAGATGCTCCCATCACCATGTTATGAATCCATATATTCAAGTTCAACAGGAGAAGAGGAATTATTTCACCCCCAGCTAATAGGATACCCTTGTTCTCTCAGGGAACAAAGATTTGAGTCACTTAATTTCAAAAAAACATGGTGAAGATGAGAAGTGGGAAGATAAAGAAGGCAGTATGCACACTCAGGGGCTGGAAATGTGGCTTGTAGGGTTATTTCCCTATTTCCTGCAGTATTAGGGGCACCACCTGCCAAATCTTTAGAGTTGATTCAGACACTGAGGCTGATGTTTTCCCCATTTCCTAAGCCTCCAGAACATTTGCAAGAAGTGAGGTGAAAAGAGATAGAGCAAGATTTACCCTATTTTTATTTCATATCCCATGCCCATTTTTAAAAGCACAGACAGTAAAAAGACAGTATAAGGAGTACCTTTCACAGAGATCACAAGAAAGGACATTCAGTTCAAAGACAAAGACAAGGTCACTCACTGTCATTGCCTATGTGCAAGATAAGTATCTACTTTGGGGACAGTCACTTTTCAGGTTCCATCACTATGGACAAAAAGTCTCAATTCAGAGCCCTGTAAAGTTGCTTTTCAAACACCACAGGATTTCTGAAACACCTGCAGGATGCTGGCAAATGTAACACAAATCTACAGGGAACATGTAGCTGAATCAGGAGGTCTACACGGGACCTACATTTCAGCAACAGAATTGTGTCCTAAATCTCAGTTGGTTGTAACGAGAGCTTAGATACCAAGGACTCCTGTAGACAATTACCTATAGAAAACTACATTTCAGTCTTCTAGTCCAGAATTAGTTCCCATACATAAGGTTTGACCTGAAATATAATAAGACCTTGCAACCTGGCAGACCATCTAGAAAGCCAGACAGAGGTATCTAGTGCTCTTTGAGATGCCTTCAGACACCTCACTTGGATCTTAGGTGCCTCTCCAGAAGACCTGGAGCTTCCTGCAGATTCTGTGTCATCACTGCCAGTCCATGCAAATGCCTTGAACCCCCAGTGAGCCTCACAGAGTAGGAAATACCTTTGTATAGGTAAGCAAATAAAGCTTCTAGTAAACTTAATTCAACCCAGTTAGGATGAATTTCTGCCCATGGAGGCAGCACCAGTCAGCTTTCCAGAACAGAGACTAGACTCAAATGTAGTCTTCACATAATATGAAGATACAGCTGAAACATCTTCCTCTCTGAGTGAAACTCTTACCAGTGGTTTCCAGTCTGGAAGACCTGTGAATCTTCCTTAAAGAGTTCAAAAAATATGGCTAGGAGTAATGGGCACACATGTGGCACACTACTTTTAAGAGATTTATGTTGTAGGGCTCACACCTCTAATGCAAATTATTTAGGTGTCCACTAACAAAAATAAATTGAACGCCATTTTCCTGAGCTGTCATAAAGAGAGCGAGACTTCCAGCTAGTATTCCTTCCTGAATAAGAAATCTGGAGGAGATTGTAAGCCAAATGTGTGAATGCTAGCCTAACTGATACTGCCAGGGAAACACTCTTGTGCACTGCTTCTCTGCAAATTCCTGACTGACTGGGTTAGCTGAGCCCTTGTTCAGGGGCATCAGTTGTTATGAGTCCTATCACAGATGTATGATGCTTACTCTGCACTGTAAAAGTAACATTGGCATCTTAGATGGAATTGTAAAAATTTTGAGGGATGTTTCTCAATAGAAACCTTTTTGGTTTTGCCTGTTTTCACTTCCCAAACTGCCACAGGACTGGCAAAAGAGAAGATAAAAAACCAAATAATTAACTTTTAATTTTCTAAATTTTCATATTTCTTCATCATAAAGTAAGAAAGAAAAGAATCTTTATTTTTAATGGGCTGTGATGTATCCATTAAATTTAATAAGCTGAAGTACACCCTAATTTAAAGGGTTGTACTAGGAAACACGGAAGTTTTTTTATAGGGAAGGGTATCATTTTAGTTTGTGTTCAAAGTAGTTGCTCATTTTAGTGTTTTTTCCATGCAGTGTTTTGTGACTAACACTCAGCATACTCACATGTACCCACACACAAGGTCTCTGTTTGGAAGTTCTGCTTTAAAGGTAAGAGTCAATATCTTCAAATTTCTCAACTTCTGCTCACTCAGATGGGTGTCTGCCTCCTCATCCTCTGCTGCCTCATGTTTCTGCAGCCCTTGAAGCTGGGTTGGGGCAGATAATGGTTCAAAAGATCTACTTTGATCCACTTAACTTCTAGGGAACCCTGTGTCTTAACAGGGTTAGAAAAGAAAGGACAGCACTATGAAAAGCAATACCTAGATATTTTAATGTAAGAAAAGACAAATTTTATCTTCAGAACTACAGAAAAAAACAACATTATTTTTCAGAAAAAAATAGTTGCAGGCCATTCATGTCTACCCATGCACTCCTGTAGAATTCTATCATAGTTTTTGCTACATAATATTTTTCCCAGTTTATTTGAATATTTCTTGAATTCTTCAGATTGTCTCAGAAAAGTACCATTACTTGACATTACTGCCTCATTTTAATACATCACATTATCAGAATTACTGAATAATGCACAGGTAGCCATAGTTTATTTTCCAGTAAGATGGTTTTTATAATATATTGATAGTGACAGCTTTCTTGAGTTGAAGAAAATACTATTGTCAGAATTGGGGGAAGGCTGATCAGGAAAATCTATCATATATATTGCAGCTATGGTCTTCGTTTTTCAATGAAGGGTACTTTTTCTCATGCAGAGGACAGAAATGGATGCAGCATTCCAATGCTAGCATTGTGATGTGTATAGAGGTACTTTACTGCTCTGGTATGTTAGAAGCTTATTAACGTTTTACAGTCTTTCTTTCCAAGGACACATCATGAAATAGGCTGTAATTAATTCAGCATGAGCGTTCAGAAATGAAGCTATCCAAAGTCAGGAAATGCAAGTGAAAAAAAAGCTAAAAAGCTTTTTTGTTTTCTTTTTGATGCCAGTAGAAAGATATATTAGGCCCCAGATTCTTCAGTTTATTTTTGCACATAGTTTCATGGAATGTAATTGAAATTCTCAGGAGAGAAGGGCAAATGGATTTGGCCCAGTGTGTTTCCTGAACAGAGTATTGTGAGAAAATAATACAGATACTTAAATGCATCTCCAGCTTCTTTATAAAGATATCATTTTCCACATATATCAAATTTCACACACACTGATTGTCTCTAGACAATTGAGAGAAAGCCAGTTAGATTTAGTACACTTTATCTTGACTTTCTGTTCCTTTCCAGGATTTGACTTTGTAGAAGAGTGGCTTACTGGGAACTATTACTTCTATGGTTAGATATCCTAATTTTTATAGCCATGTGCTTAAGTCTACACAGCCTACACTTTACCATTACAGCATCATAATTTTTTTATAATGACATGGACAAATACACAAACACTCAAAAAAAGGAAGCAATAATTAGCATTATGAAAGACTGCTTGCATCACTGTGCTGAACTGTTCCAGCAGGGCCACACAAATGAATGAGTCTATCTCAGCCAAGGCTACTTCAAACGTTCTAAGATTCTAAAGACATTAAAAAAAATAGTTGTTTGTTTTTTTTTTTTCAAATCAAATTGGAAGATAAATGTACTTTTTCTGTTTCATTCACACACAGCAAATTTCTGTCCCAAAACCCTCAACAACACCCAGAATAGACAGCACTTAGCTCTGACTTCAAACCAAGTCATAAATCAAATATTTTATAACTTGCAAGGTGTAGAAATGAGAGTTAACAAGATTTTTTTTCAGGTTCCAGAGAGAATACAAAGGTTTACAGTCCAAATCAATATACAGCTATTAATATTAATTATTGATATGATTAATATTAATGTTACTCATTATGAAGGGCTGTTTGAGTAATTTTTCGATGTCTATAACAATTATGAATTCCACCTTTTGTCCTTCGTGCCTTTTTATAACTAGACCTTTAGCATTCAAGTAGACTTATCTAAGAGGCAGAAAATATTATCTTACAAAGTTAAAATTAGCTGTAGGTCAGTTTTCCTGAATACAACGGCAAAAGGTGATTCTAAATCAATTTCCATCTACTTTAGAAGACTACACTTTGCATTTTCCAGCTTCTGTCTAATTTCACATGAATCTGGCATGGTCTTTTAGGGATTGAATATCCAAGTACTGCCTGCGATTCACTAACTAGGAGGAAATAGAGGTGACTCATTGCACATCACTTACCTTATATTTTCTGCCCGTGTATAAGGCTCTTTCCTTTATCATTTTAATTTACTTTGAAGCAGACTTCTAATCAGTTAAAAAACTACCTCAAATTGACTGTGGATAGACAGCATGAAGACGAACCACTGTGCAGGATTTGCTTACTCAGATATGCGTTCAAGATATTACAGGCAAACACAGTCACTCTTCCCCTCCCCATGGAAAGTGCCCTTCCATCATCTCACACAAAATAACTTCAGGCAGCTTAAGCCTCTAGAAAGTGCCAGGTGCTCTAGTTTGAGAAGATGTGGTTGAAGGTCTGGTGGAGAAAATAGTTGTTGGAAAAGGAGAAAGAAAAAGGAACTACCACACAAAACCGTTTGTGCCCCAGAACCATTTGTGCCCAGGACAAATAAGACAGTGATAGCAGGTTCACACCTGCTTGGGTTGTAGAGTTAAAAGGAAAAACTGCAATTACTGGGAAATGTCATTTGCACTTGTAGCTTGACATTTGAATAGACAGAAAATAAAAATTTATTTCATGCATTATATACTTAGTCAAAATGTTGCTCAGATGTTCTCACTAGAGAAAATTCTTGAATGGAATGGTCAAAGTACTTTGCTTATACATTCCTAATATTACCTCAGGTGTATAATTTCTCTAAATAAGGAATATTTAGTCACATACAGTCCTCATCTTAAACAAGTCCTGACAATAAAAAACTTAAAACTTTTCCTCCCAGCCTCACTCCCACACACAGGTAAACAAAACACCCTGTTCCAAATAACAAGAAGAAAGCCAATTAAAAATGAAGTTGCCCGTCAGCATGCATTATTTATATCTCGCCTCCTGAGGACACACTGTATCATTACTGCAAGTGCTGTTCTCCCCAGCCTTCTCAGCACCAGTGTAAATCCCAGTCCACCAATGTGCCCTGCCTGAATTTTCTGTTCTCTTTGCTGTTAACTGTGGATCATAGCTTAATGGTGGGTCGCAGAAGGTCCAAAATGAAGGGATGAAGAAGCCATAGAAGGATACATTTAATAAGTTTCTCCATAGTTGTTTGTTTACTTCCTTTTCAGTGTTTCGAATCTGCCTGGACAAAGTGCTCTGGTTCTGAAAACAGGGTTCAAGTGCAGCTACAGTTAGAATACTATTTTCTTTTCAGCAGCATAAAGCCTTTGCTATGTAAAAACAAATCTGATTGAAAAGATAATAATATTTTAATGTTGCTCTAAATTTCCAGTGACAAACAGTATGTAGGAGAATCCAAATCACACATTTACAGTTTTGGAAGACCTATTTCGTACTGATATTCCTTTATTAATGAGTCTTAGAGGGTTTTGGTCATTCTTAATCATTTCATTCATCTTCTATTTTAAAATGCCTCAATAAATCATATAAAAGGAAACTAAATAGCACAGAAAATCTGCAACAAACCCTGCCTGAATGAGAAATATAAGCTTTTACAGAGAACCTACCCATTAACAATTGCATGCCCCTTCAGCGCTCTTTGAAAGGGGAGCTTAGCTGACAGACCCTGACTAATAATTTAATTTAAATCCTTTGATCTTCGCTACTTCCAGTTCAAAAGATCCTGTGATTCTGTGATTCTGACTAATAACATTTTGTTTGGAGCAGATGAAGATATGAACATACCACAAGTGGTATTACTCCGATTTTGCCACTTGAGGGCAGTCATTTCGTGTCCTCTGATAAAATGTCACTATTAGTAGCAATTTTCATGTTGGCACTTGGGCTGTTCTCAGGCAAACTATGTCATTGATACACAGAAACAGAAGACAAACACAAACTACGTCTTCTGAATAGCTAATCTGATCTGAAATTCATCTCTGTCAAACTTTGGGAGAGAAGCCAATAAGCTATGACAAAATCAGCAATCATGACGTAAGTGCTCAAACAAGAGTTCAAAAAGAACAACTTAAAGGATACTGAGAAAAATTAGACTTTTTCAATCAGCTGGGCCTGAAGGATTTGTCCTGAAGAATGTAAGGCACTAAAAAGAAAATGTAAGTGCCTTATATGTAAGTGCACTTGCACTGTGAGCAAATCCTGAAGGATTTGCCCTGAAGCAACCTCAGCATTGTTAGTAGTTGTAGCTGAACAAAATTAACAGGAGATTGGTGATGTTACTTAAAAAACAGGGGAAAAGTGAAAAACATGTGGGAGGTCTTTAAAGCAGGGCAGAACAAGGAGGCGCCAAATCATTGCAGATTCGCCATCTCACTTCAGAACTGTAAAATACTGGCAAACAATAAAGAAATTTTTAAGCTCTTGAAAAGTACAAAGGAAATGAGCAAATGCCAACCTGGGCTTCTGAGATAAGAACCTTGTCACATCAACTTAATTGTTATCCATGATAGAATACACGTTCTCATGAAAAATGAAGTAGCTGGTGTCATACATCTTGTTTTTGTCATGTGACAATAGCTCAGAAAAGCTTTAGTGAAAAAAATTAGGAAATCAGGGTTTAGAAAATTAGGAAATCACAGTCTAGAAAAAAACATGCCTGAAAATATGTACATAAAGAGAAGTTATAAAAGAATTTACACTTTCAACAGCAGGACACATTTTGCATTTCTCACTGATTCTGTCCCTGCATTCAACCAACACTCCTACTCTGCTTTCATTCAGAAGTCCCCTCCAGCCACTGCTTCACAGACTCAATTCAACCACATGATTGCCCTGAATTACTCTATACCCTATACTTTCAGCTTCTTTTTCAAAATGTATTTCTGCTTTACTGTTAGACTCATTCATTCACTGAAAACAACCCTCCTTTTAGCCTGGATGCTCATGCTGTCTTTGTATTACAATCCCCACAAATCTTCTTGCATATCTTGACAGCGAGTTGAAAAAATGTCATTTGCCATGAACCTGGGTTACTTCTCTTAAATTGTGCATACTTTTACATTGAGATACTCATTTTAATTAAAGGTCTTCTTTCTGAATTCTTTTTTTTTTTAAATTTTCAGTGCAAAGATACATTAATTTGCAAGATAGCCAAAGTAATTTTTTAAGTAAACTCAATTTTTTCAGAAATTAGTAGACTACTCTCTGCAGACTACTCTCCTTGTTCATCTTTCTTTGCACTACGAGTGGAAAACCCTTGTACATGCTCTGTGATAAATGTAAGTTTTATATATATATAT
>VXAY01005497.1:41584-128471 GCA_013399855.1 Oxyruncus cristatus
GAAATATAAATTTTATATATATATATATATATATATACACACACACAACGAGGATAGTCCTTGGATTCCATCAATTATTTTCTGTATCTTGAAGCTACCATAAAAGCACTATTGACACCTGCTATTGCCCACAAGAAGGCAGTAACAGGAAGTGAATGGATGACAGTGATCCTTCATTTCAGCGAACTTTGATTCTGTACTGTGGCTTTAAAAATGTGAATTCAGTTCCACTGATGGAAATAACCGTGGAAATATCACTATTTTAAATTAAAAATAGTAATAAATTACTAAGATACTCATATTGTACTAAAAAGAGAAGACAAATGCTTTTCTTCCTTCAGAGAAATCAGATTCCACAATATAATGAACCAGAATATAGTGAAGATGCTCAGGTTTTTTACTTTTATAATTTTTAAATGACCTTCAGACAATCTCTTGAAAGGACAAAGGAAAGCTTGTGACTGTGAGAGTACCACAAGCCTCTGAAAGCCTGCACAGACCTTGATTGAAGGCAGCATCACATTTATCGACACTGCAGATATCTCCTATTCAAAAGGACTCAGAGATCTGAAGTCCTGGTTGGGTTGAGAGGATTTCACATTGTATTTGGACTTTCCACTTATTATGAAGTAGGGTTATTATCAAAATCTGTATTGCATTTTCAATGGTATTCTATCAAGACTATCCAGAAAACTGGAAGGGAGGAAGGGAGGGAGGGAGGGAGGGAGGAACTGTTTGGTTTTCATCTTGTTACCCTACACCGAAATAAATTCAAGCAATCTAGCCATAAGAATGAGGGCTACACAGTTCCAACAGGACACCAGAAGGCCAACCAACCCAGCAAAGGTTGGACATTACTGCCTTACCCAGGAAAGACTTTAGCACTGTGGTTTTAAAGAATTTTCTGAGCTGACCCAGTTGTACTGATTCATTGCTCAGTGGCTCAAAGTGTTTTTAAATATAGTATGCAATCTTCCTTGAGATGAAAGAGGGTGCCTGCTAAACATAGGAACAGCCCTTCCTTCTGAAAGCCCCAAAAAGAGGTGGGGAAGCACCATGAACAGCCTGGCCATAGTGTAGTCTACACTATTTAAATACTCCACAGCAATGGTGCAATTAACTACTGTTCCAAGAAAAGGTGTTTATATAGTACTGAGAATAATATAATTTATATTGCATTATAATTATTCTTAAAGATTCTAAATTACCAAACTGTGTTGCCCCAAAATGCATTTGCCCTCCTTTATAGCTTATGAATCTGATTCTCCAATACTTGCTAAAATAAATTTTTCCTGTGAAGAACTATGGTCCTCCATAACATGGTGAAATATGTTTCAGGATTAGTTTCATCTACTGAGTGACTAGATTTAAATCCATTTATTTTGTGAAATATTAAATCATATGCCTCCCAATGCATTATATCTCATTATTAACTTGGAAAAAAAACCCATAAAATTCAAAGGAATAGTTGAAACAGGTTTTCAAAGCTTTGAAGATAATAATGTTTCCACAGCATTCAAATCATAGAATCACAGAATATGCTGAGCTGGAAAGGACCCAACAGGATCATCGAGACCAACTCCTGGCCCTGCACATGGTACCAGAAAAACCACAAAATGTGCCTGAGAGCATTGTCCAAACACTTCTTGAACTCTGTCAGTCTTGGTGTTGTGACCACTTCCCTGGAGACCCTGCTCAAGTGCCCAATCACCCTCTGAGTGAAAATCCTTTTCCTGATATCTAACCTAAACCTTCCCTTACTCAGCTTCATGCTATTTCCTCAGGTCCTGTCACTGGTCAAGAGAAATGAGATTAGTACCTGCCCCTCTGCTTCCTCTCATGAGGATGTTGAAGACCACAATGAGGTCTCCCTTCAATCTCCTCTTCTCCAGGCTGAACATGCCTCTTAGAGAAAGTCAGTCAAAACACAGACTTCAGAAGGAATTCAGAATTTCAGATTGCAATGATAGGGCACAGGGCATAGCCAGACAAATGCACCAGCTAGCCAAACATTTGTATTTTGCCAGCTTTTTTTATTCCCTTATCCCTCTACTTCCCACACTTGCTTCTCCCCAGGTCTCCTAAATCCCTCCCTTTTTCATCTTTAGTTGCTGCCTGGAATCCCATAAGGACTATTGTCTGATCCCAAGATGTTCTTCCTCTGAATCCACCAGGCAGTGACCCCTCTTAGTCTAAAAGGTGATTTGGAGAGCTGCTCCCAAGGACTCATGGTGATGGGGTTTATGCCTGGATACTGGGGTCAGGGGTCTCATGGGGCAGCCATCAGCTTTGTGAGATGTTACTCTGTCTGAAAATTAATGGCGAATAAAAACAAATATTCACTTACAGCTAATTGTCCATTTCCTACAGAGCAAAACGCACTAAGTCATAAAATTATCTTGCCAGTGATGCAATATTACATTTCATCTTTCTTTCTCATCTTCCAAAATTTCAGGATAATGGGGGTTATGTCATTTTGCTAGTTTTAGGTACTTAGAAAAGTTATGCACATCCCTTTATCTGTGCAGCTGATAGCAGCTTAAAATGTTTTGTTACTTTCCAATATTACATTTATCTGTAGAGAAGAAATTGCAATTTTTAGTCTCTCTAAAGATGAAGACGATGGATTGGAAGAAACTGTCCATGACTGAGAACTGTTCCCATTTATTTAATGACATAATGCACTAATTGATGGTTAAGCACCAAAAGAAAGTTGATGGCAAATTTTTTTTTTCACGAACTTGATACACCTTAATATATATCTAAACAAAAACAAAAGAAATTTATTGTAGCAATATACTCTCAAACTTAATATAGCTCTAACCCAAATCAAAGTCTAAACCATTTTAACTTCTCACAAAAGTCCTACAATTATTATAGGGTTAGAGTCTGACAAAAGACTGACAAATAGATTGTTTGCATAAGAAACATTTTAACAGAGATTCAGCAGAGTATGAAAATTAGGAAATTAGTAATTTTTCTATCTTTAAATCAGATTTTCTGAAGTTCTTAAAAAGTTTAAAAATTACTGTCTATTCCTTCCTCAAACGCAGTGCTAAAAATTATTATTTCCCTAGTAAACAGTCTTGGGAAGACTGCAGAAACTTACTAAATATTAATTCTGCTAAGGTTGAATATCAAACTGATTTCAACTACATATATAAGTAATTGAACATTTTGAGGGGGTTGGTGTTTTGAAATATATTAAAACTGGAAACCATTTTAAATAGCAATTTGAGACATGTTGAATTGTATATATAGAAGCAAGAAAAAAAGGTCTTAATACTCTGGACAAAATGGCAGCTTTTCCATAATGACCCTTAAACATAATGTATGCTTCAATTTTCCTCTTATCTCTGTGCTTTTTTCCCTTCTCCCTGAAAGTCTCCCTGAGACCTCTGCAAGATCCCAGTAGCTCTGAAAGCAATTCCTTACCATGCAGATGCTGTTGTTCAGTGTTCTGTGAATTAAGAATCAGTGAATGACACACCGTTACTGCTAAGTGTAACTTATCAAAGTTATTGTAACTTATCAAAGTTAGTTATAGACCAGGAATCAGATTTTAAACTTTTTTTCTTCTTTAATACCAGCATCCACCAGCCCACGTGATTAGATGTAATAGGGAAAGAGGATTTTCACAAAATCATTTAGGTTGAAAAGGACCTCCAAGATCATTGAGTTCAACTTTTGACGAACTTTACCACAAAGGACAAGTTCATTGCTCGTTTCAGCCAATATAAACCAACCAATCTGAGTCCAATTTTTCCCAAAGTGCCATCAGTATCAGCTCCTTAGTGTTTGGCATATGCATAGGTCTTTAACAGTTTTAATATCGCTGTTTACTTGATGTCACAGCAGATGTACTACAAATATTGTATTTCTCAGTCTTCAAGAAAGTTATGGAAATATAATCTCTCCTACCTTCCAGTAACAGTGTAGGGATCTCCAGGCTTGCACTTTTCAACAAAATTGCTGATAATATAAAGAGAATAAAATTTCAATAGTGGTTGAGATCATGCTAAGTTCTTTTCAGTTTATGCCTAAAGAGACACCTTTGTCTTCCTTTTGGCATTATCTTAGGTGTGTACTAATTCTTTCATTTCATAGACAGATGTGATAGTCTGAAGCCTTTAGTATTCAAAGGAGTTTGTTTCTTTGAATACTAAAGGCTGTAGGCTATCACATCTATCCATTTGTTCCTGCAAAAAAAATTAAAAAAATTCAGTTCCTGAAAAAAATTCTCTCCTGAGAGCAAGACCTGGAGAATGGGTGGATTTCAACAGCTGCTCCCTGTACAAGCAGCATTTTCACAGCAAGTCAACTACACTGTTCATGGTAAATTTCTTTGTAAAAATTAAAATCACATAGTAACTAAGGTTTTGAGAGTTCAGCTAGATGTTTCTTGCTTCTTGTTACAAACACTCAGACACAGGGACCAGAAGTATAATAGTAAACTTAGTAGATGAGGATACATTTTACCATAGATTAATTTTTTCTCATTATTAATATATAAAAGCATATTAGGTTTATAACATTTATAAATGTTTAATACATTTATAAACAACTGCTAAAAATGTTTTAGCATCAATTTTTCATATTAATGAAGTTTGGCTGCATTTTCTATGATTTTCACATGGTCTATGTTTGAAAATACCACACGCATATTGACAAGGGAGAGGTTAAACTGAAGGTTATCAACAGATTAAGGATTAATAAACATGGTTCAAGATACATAAACAGTAAGTATAGTTTACAAATATATACATCAGCTAATTGACCAGGAATAAATCAAATTTTAAGGGCTTAATCAGAGACGGTGATTTCAAAAGAGGCATTTCAGAATATGCCTTACCCACCAGAGAGAAATCATGTGATAGAATAACTGCTGAGACTTTTGCTGTGTTAGAAGGTTACCTTAGTACCACAGTAAAAAATGCAGTATTTTACATATTTTTGATTTATTGTGCAAGCAATTATTATATCCTAGAATAACCTGTCAAATGTTCTAATGCAACAAGCATTATTGAGAAGCAGCTAGCCTGTCTCTATGTTGTCTTTATTTAGCCTTCTAAAGCAGTCCTGTTAATGAGACCAAAAAGAGGTTACCATATTTTAATTCTAAAAGTTTAGTTTCTATACTTCTACCCACCAGATAAAGTTTTCATCATTATTTTTCCTTATATTTTTATACTATAATTGTTTATATATTTCATTTAAATGTTCCAATAATGGGTATAACTCTACTACAATAGTAGAGTTGGCATAACTTTACCACAGTAAACTAAAAATGGATCTTTGTTAATTTTTTGGGTTTTTTTCTGTTACTGCACACTTAATATCTTTCTGAGGCAAATGGGATTTTTCTAACAACATGGGCCCATTAATTAGATTTTATTTTTTTTAGAGACAGTTTTCTAATTGCTTTTGCTGTACTGGTGTTATTACTTCCACGGTCCTTTCTGAGCTGGAAGATTCTCTTTTGTGTGTGATTGGTGAAGTTGGTGCAATCCTTTGTAGTTACACTATGATATTACACACATCTGCATTGGATGATCTCATGTTGATTGGCGTGATTTTGGCAAGACAACTTCTATGGATTACAAATTCTATCTTTGCTTCCCCTTTTTGTTACAGAGACTCTTTTCTGGTTTGGGGTTTGTTTTGTTTCGCTTTTTGCTTTTTTTTTTTGTATTCTCTCTTCACTCATGCTATCCAAGAATTTAACTTTCTTCAGTAAGTTTTCATGTGGGTTGACAAATTTACTTTGCTTGGCAAATTTAAATTACTTCAATAAAAATTAGTTCTTTGTGTTTGAGATCTGGGACAAATCACAACCTAATCTTTTATAAAACCCCCTGCATTCTTGCATTATTAGGTCAGCTGTATCCTCTTTCTCTATCTTGCTTTTACACAGTCTTTAAAAAGGTTCAATTTATGTATGCCATTCTAGTTTTTTAATTTACTAAAAAAACCCAGAAAAATAGAAATCAAACCCCAAGTGCAAACCCCAAGCTGTTTCACTGTCCTCATAACAGGCATTCCTAGAGTCAACAGCTCGGAGCATTACAGAATCACAGAATGATTAGGGTTGGAAGGGACCTCTGAAGGTCATCTAGCCTATGGGTCAATCACTTTAGACTGTAAAAACCTGTGGCTCCCCTAAGCCCCCTGTGTTCTCCTGCCTGCTACTGGTTGTACAGCAGCCCTATGGATTGTCCATGAGCAGGGCTGTGCCTCAAGGTTACTCCTCGAGGTCGAGAGACCCTCTACCCAGCATCTGATATTTATAATGAGGTAAGCAACATTTTACAGTAGGCCTAAAATGTATCATGTGCTAGAGTCACTTATACATATGCAGCCATAGCTTAATTATTAGAAGTGTGCTAAGTAGTAGTGTTTGACTACTGTCTAAATTGTTGTCTAAATCAATGTCTAATCACCATCTAAACTATCATTTAAATCATCATTTAAGCCATCGTCAAATCATTCTCAATTCATTTTTAAATCACTGTTTAACTAACATTAAATTATTACTTTATCACCATTTGTTTACCATTTGATTTTCAATCATCAAATTGATTATGATTTTATCACTAATAAAAATCTTTTAGTTATCCCCATAATGATGACTTTTTTAATGCTTTATTTTCAACACTTCGTTTTTTGGGTTTTGGTTTGTTTTTCTGTTGTTGTTGCTTAAAGAGATAAATCAGCTTTTCTTCACTAGATGTCCTAGGGAAAAAAAATCTTTAGCCACGATATGAATTTAGTGCATTTATAGTGCATGTTTCTACCAGTCAGCAAGGTCTGGTTTTCACAATTATTTTGTTACTTTTCCTGAGGGTTAGACACAAAGATTTCCAATAAAATATAGATTCTGAAGCATGTGAAACCTTCAGAATATTAAAGCATTGGATCTACAGAGTTCAAGACAGACAAGGCATCCACTGCAAAAAATATTCATGCAAAGTGTTCAGACAATACATGTATTGTAACTGAAACAAGGGAGGAAAGAAACAGAGCTGCCCAGTCCATTCTAGGAGAAAAAAACATGCCTTTGTTTTCACATGGCATTGTTAGACACAAAGAATGCTGAATAAGTGATGAACTTAGTTTTTGTGCGATTAAGTGCACCAGCTGTATTTCTGAATTTGCCGTAATTCTCCCATGTTCTTATTTCACAGAATGTAGATTTGAATAGCCACATCCAGCAGCTATCTATTCTAGAACAAGGTAGAGGTTTTTAATGTCATGCTGCTTCAAATCAGCATCATTTGGGATATTAGACAGCATTGAAATTATGCTTATGGCATATGACACATCATAAACAGAACAGCCAAAAAAATACCAGTCTTGTTAATCTATTTATTACATGTTACTGGTATTATCAAAAGAGGCTAGGACTTCCCTATAAAATCAGGAGAAATTCCCCTTCCCAAAGGACTATTTCTCTGAACAGCAAATAAACAGAGGAATGGAAGAAGAAAAACCTGGCTACACAGGAGAAATAACTTTCTCAGGGAATATTTAGGGTTTACAACCTTTTCATCTATACAAGCACACAAATACTGCATAATATTACAAAGACTATTTTTTTACTTGCCCAGTTTCAGTTTCCTTAGCCAGAGTTATTCTGTGACAAAGAAAAAAGACTATAAAGCACCCTGGTAACTTGCAGGGAAAATCATCCCCTCTTCAAGGAGAAGACTGGCCACATTTAATTAGCTGAAGACACACTGGTTCCAAGGACTGTTTTTCATATACAGGATTAGGACACAGATTCTTCCACTGTAACCCTCTTACATAAATGTCTCCTTCCCTGAGGCTGTATTCAATTCAGAACTGGAATAATGAAGAGTCAATAGAGGCCTGACAGGGATACATGGATAAATTTTGGCACTGTCACTATTTTATATTTGGTGAAGCTTTCAGAAAACTTCAGGAAAACCTTTACATTCACACATAGACATTTTATCTACCTAGCATGGCAAACTGAAGAAGACTTTTTCAGCAGATTCCAAACCTTTAGTGGCTAAACTATCAGAGAAGCAAGGGGAAGGCCAGTTACCTTTTACAAAAATAAAGATTGATTCAGGCTTGTTTCTGCTTCCTGACATAGCAGAAATATCTATGCCAATGCAGAAGTAATGAATTTGTTGAAAAAAGATAGAATTATGGAAAACACTTCATTAGCAAAACCATCCATTTGGAGAGGTGATTTCTGTGCCTTGATATAGCATGTCAGTCACATCATGTTTTATTGCATATTCATTACTTTGAATAAAATTAGGAAACTATCTAATTCTTAAGAAGTACTAACTAAAATTAAAACCATACATAATGGGATGACATAACTAAGTAAAATGAAAGAACTTGCCACATATTCAGGTTTAGTTGCTTTTCCCTTTAAAATAAAATTGATATAAACCTATTCTGCTACTTAATCATAAGAGGGGATCTTGTTCATAGAAAAAGTCTCAGCAATAAAGAAATTTCAATGTGCTGAAATAAAGCGATTACAGGAGCCACAAAATTTATGATTTTGGTAGAAGATAATAAAGTTCATAATTCTTTCCTCTTTATGTTAACTGTTAGAAATTTGAGGTTTGACTGGTTCAGTACATTATAAATTTCCTTCCAAATAAAAACCATCTCCCAAAGCTATCAACTCTCTCTCAGAATGCTGTTTGAATAGCTTTGTATGTCATAAGGAACCAGCACTCAACAATCTTTTGCTTACTGCTCTCCATCTGGAAACGAAGACCAGCTCCACAATGTCGTCTTTCATTGCTGCAAAAACAGAGTTGTTGAAAAATCGAATTTACTGTGAAGAAAAAACCAAACAATCCAGTCATCTTCTCATAACCGTTAGAGTGGAGAAAAACATCTCATACTTAACAGAAAATAGAGTGGTTCAGGCATTAAAAATTCACAATTCAATTTCCAGCTTTGTCACATGTCACATATTTGACCATGCTCATATACCAATGTGCTCCATTTCTCCTTTTGTAAAGTAGATATGAAAGACTCCTTTTCCCTTTTTTCTATCCCTCTATGCATTAATCATTTAGACTATAAGATATCTAAGATACACATATACACCCATATATACACTCATCCCTTCGTATATCTGCACGAGGTGAGCACCATGACGCCAGTGCTGTCAGCACCAGTGAGCTGTTCTCCAGGCTGTAAGAAAAAACTTCTTTAGAGCAGACACAAACTGTAGACTGTGTAGGGCTCAGGCAAAAGACAAGGATTTCTATGCTCAGTCGGAGTTTTTCCTCAGTATATCAAGACCCTAATTTTTGGTATTCAAGGAATTCTAAGGAAAATCAAAGAGGATAAGTAGTCTCTGGAGAGCCACTCCAACTTGGACGTGAGCAAAACTTAGATACTGAGGGTCAAGGCAAGGCAGCAACCAGGTGACATGTATCTTGTTTTTATTATTACAGGTATGTACAGCATCCAAGACATTGTGGGGTCCAGACTTCCCTTGAGAACTTTATTGCACGTGAGAGAATGAAAATAATATTTTTGTTTCTATAGATACAATAGTCACATTGCCTACTCAGAGTTTTAGACAGAATTCTGCTGGGCAGATTTTGAGATACTTTCTCAATGAATATTGCACCCATGATAAACCTATTGATAAAAAAGTTGATAGTCAAGTATAGTACCTTTGTCTCCTTTAAGATAAAAACTACAGGTAATCATCTATCTTAATGAAGATTCTCGTAGCTGCAAAATTAACAAAATAATATTATCTGTGCAAAACATTCACCAAATTCTTAAGGCACAGAAATGTTGCTGTTCATGAAAGAATTTTCTTTAATGTCTTCTTGTCTGATAATTGTCATTGCGTATTAAGTATCACAAAGACCATACTACAAAGACATGTTCCATTTTGGATGTAGTTTTCATTTAGGAAGTATTTTCTACAATAATTAAATAGAAAATCATAATCCAAAGTCTCTTGGAGACATTTGAAATAAAATAACTGTAAAAATTGAGTTTACTCCCCCATCTAAGGACAACTTTCAGCTGAAAAGGCTCACGATATAGAGCAATATATCTGATAAATCCCTAAAAACTCAGATTCTAGAGCAAACTAAAACACAAATTGTATTATTGACTTATCCAGTAACTGTTCTAAGAAAACAAAGAAAGGATATTTTTACAGGGGGTTGGAGGGGAAAGTAAATAAAAACAAGCTTCTGTTCTATCTTCCCACCACTCTCCCAAAATTTCAGAACCAGCAGTTACTTCCTACTTTCCACTTATTTTTAATCTGCTGACTGTGCGATCCTTTTTTTTTTTTTTCATTTATGTGAAAAAACCTTCTTGATCTCTTTCCACTTCTTTTAGGATGGCCTTTAGAGTAGCTTCTTAGCTCCTATCTTTGCCTTCTTGGAGTTCCATCCTTACTTTCCTTCTGTTGCCCCTCTAGATTTTATTTCAGCCATGGTTTCTCTTCAAAACATTTCTAAAATATTTTTGCGGTTTCTTTCGCCTATTTAGCTATGCAATCAAAAATCTCATTGACGTACCTATGAATTACCAAAATATTCTTTTTTTGGCTTTACCACATGTCCCGCTTGTGCAAAGTCAGAGCATTGTTGCAATAACGAACTTTCTATCCTACCACTTTGATTGCAGTGTTCATTTCTGTGCGTTCCTACATTTGTGGTTTTGCATGCAAACCTTTTAGACCTGAGACGGGACATCTTCACAAGTCATTTCATTGCCATCCTTATTCCATTTGTTTTTATGATGTCTGTAAATGTGAATACTTCAGCTGCTCCTGCTTTATGATTCTTGCATATTGGGGAAGACCAGGACTGACGTAGCCAACTGTATCCTACTAACCAGTGTCTTGATCCTTTGAATGTCAGTTACACAGCAAAACATCTTGCTTTGTGGCTGGTTTTGTACTGCACCTAGATCCTGATGTCGGTCAAAGCTTTTTCATGCCATGGTAACTCAAATCACATTTTTTATTGATGTTTCTAGCAAAATTCCCATTTCAAAAAGGAGGCAGTTTGGATTCCGTGTACTGATTAGATTCTGTTCAAAGGATGATGAAAAATGTAGCTGCTTATGAAACTGAAATGAATAAAACTGTGACTTTGGGCAGCAACGTCAGAGGTCAGATTTAACAAAACTAGAAGACACATTTGGCCAACAAATTGCCAGTTGCAAGTCTGCTGTTCAGATACTTATCCACTTACTCATTTTTTCATTGCCTTGATATAGCTAGCAGACACTCTCCAGCGGCACTTTTCAGATGGAGCATGCTCTGCTGCTCCACTGTCATGCAATTTGGTATAACCTCTGGAAGGTACTGCCTGTGTTGATATCCAAGGGTCATTTCATATAATGTAATCTGAGTGTTCATATCGCTACAAGTACAATGAAATTCCACACATTATAAAATGTCTGTGTTCCACCAATCATACAAGTTTATTCCCATTTATCACAATAATATCTGAGCTCATTAAAGCACCTACTGAATCTCTTACAATTTCTTCCTTGGTAATCCCTTCTCTTTTATTTGGAGAAAGTCTTTGCAGAAGGATTTTGTGACAGTTGTACTTTCCATTCAACTCTTGCTGAAATTTGTACTATTTCTCCAATAGCCTTTTTTCCCCTCATAATACAAAACAATATCCCATTAACCTGTTGATGAGAAAGTCATCTCCAAAAGATTATTGTTTCATGTCTGACACAGTTTGCTCTAGGAATGTAAACAGACTCAAATAAATCCACAGCCAAAACAGATTGACTTGAAAGTGGGATTCCTATGGAGGCATTGAGCTTATGAGTGGGCAGGCACAAGAAGCAGTTATAGATACACTCAGAAACGAAAGAGCAAAACTAAACCAAAAAAAATTACAAGTCAACTAGTTTTTATAAATTATGTTTTGAAAGAGAAGATTCATTAGCATTGATACAGAATCACTAAAGTACTTGGTTTGGGAAATAATATTTTTGAGCAGAAAGCCCCAACACCCTAACTGTATTAATCAAAACCACCAAACAGCTTTTGGCAAAGAAATTATTAATAATGAATTTGCCTCTTTTGAGTCTGTAGGGGAAAAAAACCATGAAACATACACACTTATAGAGCAAAGAAAAGATTTTTTAGAAAACCTGCAGATGTCTTAACCGATAAAATGTATTCCTACGGCTGACTATCAATTAACTTGAACTCCCAAATATCCAATGTTGTCCTGACTGCACTTGTACAAGAAAAGTCAGGAGCAGGGACCTAACCAAAGTTTCAGAATATGGTACCCAAAGAAACAACTGAGAACTGCAAATGCCTTGAAAATCAGAACTGGATATGTTTAACTGCCGCCTACTCACCAACATTTAAAAAACTACAAGCAACCCACAAGCTTCTTTTATTTAGAAAACTAAGATTACCCACCATCCAAAATTGATTTTTTTTTTTAAATTCTGAACTGAAAAAATTTGCCCAAGAATACTGAACAGAAAGGAATACAGAAAGGGAAATGGGAAGCAAAGCTAATATATAGAATCCAAACAGGCATTCTTCAGTTTTAGAAATTACTTTAGACAAAGTTTTAGGCGTGCTGGCATGTTACTGAGAAATCTGCCTAAAACCAAACTATTGTGTTGCGCTAGATTTGGGATTAGGAAAATATGTATTTTCTCTGGTCAGACGAACAGGATTCTCTCAAGAAACCAGTTTCTTGGCTGGTTTTAATTGTCTTGGCAGTGAATAATAACCTAAAGTATACAGAAACACTGTTGCACATTTTTGCTGTCAAATTTTCTATATCTGCAAAAGCATCAGGTTTTGGCAGCTCTCATGGTCTTTGCTTCTCTATTCCCTGTAATGCACTGCAAGTTTTGGTTGCAAAGGTTTTTTGTCTTTTTTTTTTTTTTTTTAATTAAAGATCTTATCTGTGTTTGCAAGAGGCTCTCTGCTGTACTGCAAAATGAAGAGTGGACAATCTTTTGGTCAGATCTCTTTAAAGGCTTTTATGTAACAATAAGCACCTGGACTCACTGACTCATCTAAAATGCGTTTCTCCACTCAAGAGAACAGGTGTAAGAGAAGAAATCTGAAATCAGGATTAAAACTTTACAGAATTTGAAATCTGTATCAATGATAGTTAAAGAAATACATGCTGTACATTAAACATTAAACATGAATTGAAGCTGAACTCCTGGGAAGGCATCTAAATAAAATGAAATGTGGACACTGCACATAGGCCTATACTAAGAATAGCCCCTCTGTTACAGGAGTTACTCCCCATTTTGGACTTGACTCTTTTACTCTTGATTATGTTTGCAAATTTTAACCATTTGACCAATAAGAGTAAGGGTTGTGCAAGCTTCAAAATGTACTTTAATGTTATAAGTAAAATATTTTCTTCCAAAAATTGTCTGAGTAACTTCAACCAGTATAAAAATAAATCTGATGAGCTTTCTTTAGTCCACATGCTTTGGATGAGGAACTGAAATAATCACTAATGTTCAAACACATTGAAATCCTTGAAAGTCTGAAAACGACATATGCGCAGAGAGAACTGGGGTATTTTAACAACAACCACTTCTAAAATCCCACTCTCACAAAACGCATTCCAGAGAAGAGTCGATAGGACTTTTCATTAACTACTTACCTAGGACCAGCTTTGGAAAACTGAAATGTTAATTTTGTTTATTCTGTGACAACCAACTCTATTTGGCATCAGACTGCATGGAAGATGAAGATGTAAAGTTCAAATGGAAAAGCAAAGAATTGGTTCAGATTAGAGGAGTACACTGGCTCAGGCTTTTCAGAAAGAGCTGATGGGATATGGTGACAGGCCAAAATGTCGCTTGGCAGTTGTGAAGAGATGAAGTGAGATTGAACTACAGATCCTCTAATTTGTTTTTTTTTCACCATATATCATTAGGAAGTGGGAAATCCCACTACATGGAGAGGAGCTATGTTGAATACTAGCAGAAAGAATGAGGAGCTAACATCTTTGGGGGCTGGTATAAGAAACCTGAAGATGGGAAATAGCTTGAAGATCCAGTAGGATGCAAAGAAAGAGTTAGAAGAGGACATGAACAACATATGTCAAGATTCTCCAGGTTTTGCTTCTCTACTGTTGACAAATAGTTGTGGAAGCAAAAGGTGAGGTGCTACATCTTACTTTAATATCATAGAATGGTTTCGGTTGGAATGGACCTTTACAAACCACCTAATCCAACCCTGTTGGGGACAATTGTTTACTAGATCACTAGATATCCATTCACACCAGTAAACATACAGAAGACCTATGTAGGTATCAGAATTGTCACAACAGTATTTTTTTTTTAATTTAAAAATAACAGATTCCCCATACTACATTTAAAAGTGTGAAAAACAAAGGTTGACAAGTCAAGAACTTAGAAAACATTATGCCTAATGTCAGAATTGGGATTGCTTAATGTCTTATTTCTCCCCTTATGGCACACGATTATAACAGCATTATATTATTATAAGTTATTTTTCTCACTTGAAAGGACGCATTATATCCCAATTCTAGTAATGTATTTTTAAGCATAGAAAAAGCTACAATGGGACTATTATTCCTACAAAGTTTAGAAAATGTATAAACAAGCAATGAAGCTCATGGTGGAAAATGAGAAAATGCAAGCAGGTTGCAATTTAAAGTGTTAAGAAATCAGACTTCTTTGTACTAAAACAATGCTGGAAGCCCCAAGGGGAAAAAAAGAGGAGAACACATCTGTTCCTATTGACATCAAGGAGTCTAAGGGCCACGATCTGCCCCTGTACAGACACAACTACCATTAGTTTCAGCTGAAACAGCTTGTAACTTTGGACTGAACTGGATCTTGTGGATAAAAGTCAAAATGTCATAGTGTTATTAAGTTTCATAAATTACTATCAGTGTATTTTGCTAGTGCCTAACAACGTTGTACAAACTGAATCTTTGACCAGTCCCTGCCTTGAAAGCTTAAGTGTCCCAGTCTGAGAAAATATGCACCTAGCTTAAGAGGAGGACACCGAGAGACACTGGCAGAGGCTTTCTGCATCCAGAGTTTGGTTATTCTAAACAACCAGACCATATTACTTGAAAATGACTGTTGCTGAAGATTAGAAAATAATGTACTGAATCCTTTTTAATTCATATTCTTTTGATAGTTATCAAGTGATCAATCAGAATTTACTTAAATAATTATTCCCTCCCAAATGGTTTGGAATTATTGCAGAAATACATCATTACTTTAAGTATATTTTCCTATTGATGGTTTTAGTTATAAGTCTACTTGGATATTGTTGACATTGTAGTTTCTCTTAGAATGTTCTTCTTCATCAGAGGACTTTTGAGTCACTATTTCTGCCATAGATATTACACCTCAACCAATTGAACAAAATGTGTTCATTTACTTAATTTACTTAAAGGCTTACAAAGCTTTAATAGAAAGAAAGAATAAAGGAAGAAGGAGTAAGGAACTGAAACAGTGGTCATGGAGAGACAGCTTAATCTATTTGCTTTTTTAAATTATCTGCAGAAACAATACTTGCAATATCAACATTTTTAAATAATGTCTCTTCTTAGTAGAAAGCCTATAGCAATTTTCATTTTGTGCATAATTCTATTTGTGGGACCTGAAATTATAAACAGTGTCAGAGGGATCAGCTGGGCATTAACTTATTAAGGGGTCTAACTCAGGGTTCTTATGTTGCATTCCAACACAGTATTTCAACATCAATAAGACTATTTTGATATCCAGCAGGGACTGTACTCTACTATATTCTCCATGGGAACCGTAAAATAATGTTCAGTATCTTAAACTGCACTGCTGGTGACATGTGACAATTGTCTTTCCTCTCATTTTTTGAATGCTTATGTAAAATTTTTGCCCAGATCTGTTACAAAAACTGGTAAAATTTCATAAGAACCGCTTATTCATTGTCATGCTTTAATTTAAATACAGTCTGAGGAAATCCAGAAAAACCCTGCTATTAAAGTGTACATTAGTACTCAGTTTAATATTAAAAGGAAAAAAAAGATTATGGCAAACTATGATAAACAATCTGGTTATAACAGAATTATCTGTTGCTCTCCAGGAAATAGCATGTTGGCTTGCACTGCAGACACTCCAAAAGACTAAGAATTTTGGAAGGCGTGAAAAGAACTTAACATAGGTAGCTACCACATAAGCAGGTGGATGACAGATATGAGTTCTTTTTTATACTCGGTACAACCAATTTTCCTAGTTTCAGGAATCCAAACTTTAAAGAAGCCTGTGTGCAGTAGTCCTTGTATCTTCTTATGTTCCTGTAGTACTACCTGCAGTAGAGTTAATTTTCTTCATAATAGCTATGTATGGTGGTACAGTTTGGATTTGAGATGAAAACAGTACTGATAACACAGGGATGTTTTCATTACTGCTGAGCAGGGCTTGCACAGTGTCAAGGCCTTTTCTGCTTCTCATACCACCAGTGAGCAAGCTGGGGGTGAACAAAGAATTGGGAGTGGACACAGCTGGGGCAGCTGGCCCCGAACAGGGGTATTCTGTATTATATGGCATCATGCTCAGCATATAAAGCTGGGGATACTCAGAGTGATGCCATTTGTCTTCCTAAGCAACCATTATGCATGACGGAGACCTGTTTTCCTGGAAATGGCTGAACACCTGCTTGCAGATGGAAAATGTTCAACGAATTCCTTGTTTTGCTTTGCCTTTGTGTGTGGCTTTTGTTTTACCATCTTTGTCTCAACCCTCAAGTTGTCTTTTACCCTTTCAGTTCTCTTCTTCATCCCATAGTGGGGGGTCACTGGCAAGTGACAATCTGGTCTAAACCACAACAGTTCTCTATATAACATATGCCTTCGCTAGTAAGACGTCACGTAAATCAGATCCATTTTCACCAACCCTCATGGTCTATGCCATTTTTACCACTGGTACCAAGCACACTGGTAAAAAAAGCTAAGTCAGCTTCAGGGGACTTCATTTTATTAGGAACTGCCTGAAGGTCCTAATGCTCATGAAAAGTCTTAACATAATTATTATATAAATATATGCTCACACATGTATATGTGAGCAAGACTGCTATGAAGTATTTCCTAACAAGAGAGATTCAGAAACCTCCAATAAGCTACTAAGTACTGCTACACCATCTACAGTAGAGGTTTTTGGTGAAGTAAATGACTAGGTAAAGTCATTTACTTTGAATGAAAAGTAGGCCCATTGGAGTCTACCTTACTCTGTCTTTGAACATAGACCAAGAACTCAGGAAAGACACACACGTTCTCTAAGTTACAGAGACACTGAAGTCAAACCCAGAGGCAATGTATGAAGGCATCTTCTTAACTTTACTATTACAATTCACAAGTCATGTATACTTGCATATTTGCCTTGTTTACACACTTCCTACAAATTATTCTTTGGATGGACTTGATTCTTGACATTTGTTCTTATTTTTCAGTGGCTAGAAATAGCAGTGGTCACTACTTGACCACTTGATCAAAGTGTCCGCAAGTCACTGGTTAATTGCAAAGAAGAAAGAGCTTTCTGTAAAACTATTTATTAATTGTAACACACTTTCTAATGACAACTGTTACCACAGCAAACTCAAACAAGTAAGGCGAGATACAACCAGGTCAACAAAATTCTGTATCTATACTAGCCACAGCTGGTATGTGATAAAAATACATTTTCCCTTCTCAAAACTTTATGACACTGCTATCTCAGAGTCATTCCATAATCTCTAACACTTACAAATTTTTCTTTCCTTTGTGATTTTCAGATGTTGATTCACTAGTGTATAATCAAAAGTTTTGCCTTTTTTTTCCATTAAAACTTCATCACAGCTCTACGATTTTGCTCCTCATCTGGCTAGTATGTAATTCTAAACATCCTGTATATTGCTCCTCTTTTTTACACAATTTAAATTAATTTGTACTTAGCAAGACCACTACTGAAAATGCATTAAAAAAACCAAATCCAAATTTTTGAAATGCTACCCCTAACTTTTCTCCAGCATGATATCTTAACAGGACAACTTTTTGATATCCTTTGTACACCTAATCTTTCACATGTACACCTATCTCTATATTCTATAGTTGAATCTGAGAAATCCGGTAAAGAAACCACTCAGAAGTTTTTGGTCTTTTGAGCAGCAAGGCGTTTATTTGTCGACATCGGGAGCAAGTGTGATTCGTACCACAAAGCTCTTGCTTGAAGGTAGAGGTACAAAACAGGGTAATTTATACAGTCTAACTTCTATGATTACAACATCTTACATACATATTCATGTGATTGCAACATCTAATCATAAATATTGATAATAGGTGGAGTATAGGCGGAGCCCAGGCGGAGCTTGGGGCGGAGCTCTTCTTGGCCCTCAATTCTGGGGGTACATCCGCCTTTCTTCATCGTTGAGTCTGGGGTCTCTGTAGTCTTCCTCAGTACGACCTGTCTAACTTTCCATTGTCTTTGCCCCAGTCACTGAAGCTTGGAGAGAGCCTTGGCTTCAGGCCTATTCCACCTATCCAAATGTCTACCCTAGCTTACTTTGCCCTAATTTATTACCCCTAAGCCCACTGTATAATGCTTCTAACGTTCTTCTCCAGCTTGGGTCCAACAAACTGAACAGAACAGAACAAAATTTCCTTTAGCAACATAAGCAGAGCAGATATGGAGGGGACAGTTTTCTCAGAAGAGGTTACCTTGGTTAACTCTTCTTAGGCCTTGCTCTCGTTTCGTAGTTTATCAAATGGGTTCTTTAGTAAAAACACCCCTGAATTTCAGGGTTGCATGTTATCACCAACTAGGTCATGTAACTGAAATTTCCTAGGTCTCCTCTCTTTTCTTAAATACTAGTACTGCCTGACTATCCTCAGGAAAAAGGCACCACCTTTAACTTAAAAAATTTAGATGGAGCTTTACTCCTGTGACTTGAACACACTCTTGATTTTAATTTCACTAGGGAAATATATAGTATAATAATCCATTTATATACATCCATTCATTCCCCTTCATTGTTTTTCCTTTGCTCCATGCTTTACTTCAGTCAGCAGTTATCAAGAGAGTACCCAGTTTGAGGAAGAAAGCCTAGAATTTTCACCCCATCCTCACTAAAAAAAGAACTCAATTTCCTCATTTTGTGATTTCCTTGCATTTTTACAAGTGATGCACCTTTTACTATTTATTATTTATTTTAATAATCTAATTTGGAAGTTGGCAAATCTCATATCCTTTCTAGTTCTTAGCTCTAAGCTTCAGCTTTCTCCTCCTACTACTTCTACTGTCTTGTTTGAAGTCACTCCCTTTGCAGATAAATACTGAGTCTTCTTTATACAATGTTCTTCTCACTTATTAAAGAAATTTCCAGACTGCCCCCATATTCAGAAGTTCAACGCATTCCACTATTTCCTTCTATTTTCCCTACAGCATACCTTTTTACATCGAAGTACTTAGATTTCAATCAATTTATATTGGCATTCCTTTTACACTGATTGAATCCATAATTACTAAATCAAATATTATATTCTCTGTGTAGAACAGGCTCTTTGAATGTTGCTAAATGATGAACACCTATATGTTTTTCTACTAAAACAAAATCCTATAGGTGTCTTGCCCATGTGTTTTTCCTTGGTTTTAGCAATTATGTATATTGAATAGTACTAATTAAAACTCTTGGGTGAAGAGTATTTGTTTTTCTTCAGTCTGGAATGTACTACTACCAAAGAAATAGTTATAATTAAATAATAATAATAATAATAATAATAATAATAATAATAATAATAATAATAATAATAATAATAATAATAATAATAATAATAATAATAATAATTCTTGCTTTTTAGCAGATGAAGGATTTTCTAGTATGCTAATCATTTAGTGGATTGTGTTATGAGTTGCTGAACCATATAGCCCAACAGAAAAGAGGCTGCCATAGCAACGTTTTCCTAGGACTAGTCAGTAGCAAGTCTGAACACATATTCCTAACAGGCACACACACACACATAATGTACGTCTACACAAATATATATATAAATACACACATGGGCAACCACACAGATCAGTGTAGACAGAAATGCTCAAGCAAACACAGATGACAGGAACGGTGAAATCCTACCTCCTCTCTGGCATGGGGCCCTGTAACCTGAAGTGTGACTCTTGCTGCTGGTACTTGCACCCCATACCAAGACACACAGGGAGACCTCTCACACAGTAAGATTTAGAAATAGAGTCTAGTCTAGGAGAGACTGTGCTGGTCAGGTGCAGAGCACAGCTAGACAAGCATACTGACCAGCAGTTTGTTTACACAGGACTAGCCCTATTTACCTCCTTATCCCACTATTTTCTCACACTTGTTCATTCCCATATCATCTTGATCCCTTCCTTTTCCTGCCTTTGACTCTTGCTCTAAACATCCCATAATAAGTCTTAACAACTCCAAAATGTTCTTCCTATTATGTGTCCTGTGCCCCTAGCTAGTTAACACCCTCAGTCTATGAGGTGATACAGAGAGGTTTTCGGTTGGCTTCTGCGTGTTCCCTCAGCTTCATGGGGCTGAGGGTTCCCTGGGAGGGGCTGGGTATGGGCTCCTTTTCTCTGACTGGGCTCCCCTGCCCGCCCAAGTGCTTCCCAGTTCCTCTGTGCATGTGAAGATGATCCTTTAATCACCTAACACACTGTCTCCTGAAGTTAAATATCACGGTTGAGATGCTGCCAGTGCTGCACATTCATGTCTTCAATGCCAATCATTAGAAGAGGTTCAAGGCAGGAAGTAAGCAGAGGCAGCCCAAAACAGCACAACTGTAGGACTAAGGTGAAAAGCCTTACCACAACTGCTATGAAAATAAACACAATGCATTTCTAAAGAGGAACTTAGACTCAGAGTTTTTGTATTTCTTCTGAGATTGAGATTAAGGATTACACCTTAATGAGATTGTCTACCACTACAGACAACCGTTCTATCTATACGTAGGCCACCGAAGCAGCTCTTCTTGTTTCATACCCTTACCACCATGGAAATCATTAACATTTCCAACTTGAGTCAACTTCAAAACCTTGCTGAGGCACCACTAGACCACCGGGTCAACTGAGCTGGCACAGCACCCTGGAAACTCCAGTGTTTGGGTTTTCTGGGAGCTTGTCCAGCATGATTTTTCTTGACCAGACACAACCCTGCTTTGCTTGTAAAATATGAAGAGCTCTTAGGCTACAATGATCTGACATGCACTGGTGACATGTATCATCTATCTGAACTGACTGCCCGGTGTTATTTATGCAGCAACATAGCTGTGCTTGTCCTGCACATGGGATGGGTTGTGAGACTGCAAACTGTGATAGGAATCCAGCCTTCTTTATGAGCCTGTCGGTTACTCAGTACGTGCACAGCACTCTCTGAATAACAAAAATAGACATGGTGCCTACTGCTGGGTCTCAGAAATATCATGACGCCCTTGGTAAGGGAGAAGCATGCCCAGGTGACCTTGAGAACAGCACAGTGCCCTTCCTCTGTTCTCCCCTTCCAGGCACAGAGCAGGAGCTGCTGCCGGAGAAACTCCCCTCCATCCCAGGGAGCGCTGCATTTTTTGGGGGCGCGGGCTGCGGAGCTCTGCACGCCCTGAGGCCGGGAGGTGACAGTGGGAACTGGGTGCCCACACACGAGCACGAGCGATTACAGTGGATCTTCCTTCGAACAGTGAGACAGGCACACGGCTCTCCCGGGACAGCCTTGCAGCGCTGCGCTCCCGCGTTCCCCGCCGCTCAGCCGGGTACGGCCGGGCGGGCCCGGTGCGGGCACAGCGCTTCGAGCGATGGGCACAACCCCCTGAGCCCGGCGGGAGCACCCCGCTCCCCTCGGCCCGCGGAGGGGACTCCGGGGAGGGGAGGGCTGAGCGGGGTGGAGCGGCCCATCCCGCCACGGTGCCCGGGGAGGGCTCCCCAACCCGCCACCAAGCTCCGGGAGACGGTGCCGCCCCCGCATCCTCCCGGGCAGCTGGGCACGTGCATTCCCGCAGGAGTTCCGGCCCCTCCGGTGCGGATGCAGCGCCAGGGCCCCGCTGCGCTCGGGCGGCCGGGCAGCGGGGCCGCCTCCCTCCCCGCGGCGGGAGAGGAGTGCGGCGGCCCGGGGAGGGGGCGGGGAGGATGACTTCATGCCGCCGGAGCGCCGTGAATTTAGGAGCAGCAGCAGCTGCCGGCGGCGTCGGGATGTGGGGGTGAAGTGACGGCGGGAGCTGCCGCCAGCTGAGGAAGGAACAGCTCCGGGCATCCGCAGAGCCCAGGGGCTCTGGGCCGCCACCAGCAGCCGCTGCGGGAGGGAGGGAGGAAGATGCGCTGAGCCGGTCGCTGAAAGGTGAGCGGGAGCTGCGGGCACGGGGGCTGCGGCGCTGCCCGGCCCGGGGAACGCTCCGGCCCGCCCGCCTGCCCAGCGCCGGCACGGGCTGGGGTTGTGCTGGCCCGCCGAGCTGCCTTCTCTTCCCCTCTCCTCCCTTCTCCCGCGGTTCCCTCCAAAAGCGGCGAGGCTGCCCTCTCCGAAGCGCCACAGTGCTGCGTTTTATCTTTCGTTGCCAGGATGTGCGGTGGCCCCGTGCCAGCCCCCGCTGAGCGGCCCGGGCTGCTCCCGGTGCCCGTGTCAGGAGGGATGGCGCGGCCGAGGGGCATTTTGTCGGTGGCGCAGCACAGGACGGGGGCGAGGGCGGGAGCACTGTGAGCACTGCGGCAGGTGCGGGACTGCGCCCCGCGCTCCCCCGGGCTCTCCTCGGCCCGATGTGCGTTCCTCAAGTGACGGGGAAGACATCTTAGGGCAGAAGGGTTTCAGGAGAACAGAAGCAAAAAAGGATGTCGTCTGATGTACAGTCCTGCATTTGGAAGTCGCTTCACAGGAAACTAAAGAGTGTAGAAGTTGGTGAACCAGCCCTTACACCAAAATGGATTCTGTTGACTTTTTCAGAGACTTGTGTGTTTTTTTTCTTTTTTCATCATCCAGCACAAGATTCGTGATAAACAAAATAGCGGCAAAATTCAAATGCATGTTTGTTATATGGAAGAATTAGTGAGTTGATCTTCCACCATATCATCTGTAGAAGTGGAAAAAACAAGAGAGCATTCAGACTGTAGGTTGGCCATTGACATTGCACATTGTTTGTGGTACGTACACAGGTCTTAACGTCAAATGAAGAGTGTTTTGGAATTGAGTAGAAGGGGAAAAAAATCTGCCCAGCCTATTTACTTTTTTTTTTTTTAACTTTTTCTCTGAGAAGAAAAGCTTGCCCTAAAGCAGCTATGGCAGTACAGGAGGCTAGGGTTGGCGTGCAGAGGCAGATAATTAGAATAAGCACTGTCTGCGGTTGTAATGGTTAATGGCTGTATGTGGTTTGGAAGTGAAGACAGTGAATGTCTCTGGGAAGTAAAGGATCAGGTATTAATCGTTCTTAATGAAAAAGGAAGCAAGGTGCTGGAAGCTGAAGGTTATTTTATTTGATGTCTGTTTACCTATATGTTTATCTTAAAGGAACCCTACGTATTCACAGAGAAGTTCAAACAGTTGTGGGGTTCTTGGTTGAAGCCTCTGATCATGGTGCTAGTGACAGAAGTAGTACTAAGGGAGGTAATGGAGTTGCTTGGTTTGTTTTCATTATTTGTGGGAAGATGTTTAAATACATGTATTTGCCTCAGCACTGTTGCTGGATGTGCAGAAGACGAATGGTGGCTATAGAGACAGAAAATGTGTATAAAAGACAATTGAGGCTTCACAAGGCTGAAACAAAGAGTGAGTGATGAATTGCAGTGTCAGAAATCAGTTCAACAGGCAAGTCTTGGCCCTGAAGAACAGTCATTAACTATGACCCATATAGGCTTGTTGCTTTAAGCACATCGTGGCATATCCAATGTATGTATTTCAGGCTAGAAAAAAAAATCTCATTTTGCCAAACCTGTATCTTTCATCTACCAGCATTTATTTTGTTCCTGTAAAACACTTGAAAGTGTTGGTTAGGACATTTCTATTGTTTTTTCCTTTCTAAAATAGAGCGTGGCTGACTGTCTCGGTGGTTGAAATGTTGTAGTCATTGGCTGATTTCTTCTCTAATTGCTCTTGGTTGAAAAAAGAAACCTTGTAGCTGGGTTCAGATGCTTCTCATATTAGTCCACCGATTCAAATAAGCCAATTTCTTCGTTGAATGGCCTCCCGGTCAATTGTTGCAAACACAGGGTGGAGTATTCACTAATGTTGACACAATATTGTCTCGTAAATTTAGCTCTTTGTGCTTCCTGGCAGACCTAAATAATATTTCAAAACACTGGTAGCATTTTTTTAAAACTACATGGTGTCAAGGATTAGTTGGTGAAAAGCCATACTGGAAACTTGAATTTTGTTTTTATCTTGTGTCCTCCAAAGGCAAATGGTATAATGTGCATGTGTCCATGGAAAAAAAAGTGTACTTATTTATCAACGTGAATTTAGTTAAATGGTGTAACTGGTGTAAATTGACTTCCTACAGATTTCTCTCCTAGAACTCTTCTTCCTCCTTCTGTTACTGTAACTTTCATACCTCTGCCAAGCAGAGAAAAGCATCTTTATTGTGGTTGACCTGGGGCAACAGCCCCGCTGACTGGAAGAACAGCCTAGTTGGCCAGCTGGTTGGTGCTAGACAGACGGGGTAGCAGCTGAGATTTAGTTGCCTTTTCGTCAGAGGTTCTCCTATTTTGGAAGACTTCATCTGGGTTAGTTCTTCAGATTTGGAAGAGCTTAATTATCTTTGAGATTTCGAGGCCGCAGTCAGCCTTTGAAACAGGAGGTTCGTTTGCCCAGTTTTTGAGTGGGGGCCATATGGATATGTTTGCATAAAGCTTGTTTCCTTAGGAGAACAAACTGGAAAACCCAGTGACCTTGAGTGCACTTGAAGTTGCAGAGGTTTGATTTCACTTGTCCTTTCCTAGGGCTGAAATGGAACAATTCAGTTAAATATGTTTTCTATTATTATGAGAATATTTAAAGTTGATGTTTCTAAGTGCTGTTTGAATTAACTGAAATAACTATATTTCAGAGCAAGCATGACATTTTTCAGTTATCTTGTTACTAGGCTTTTAGTTGGCTTATTTTTTCAAGTTTAAGAATTGCTTGAAGAAAAGCTTGAGCAGGGTGTAAGGGGACAAATATTCAAATATGAACTTAAAACTACGTACTTTAGCATGTACAAACAATCAAGAGTATTTCAACAGTAGTGATACAATTTATTCTTTTGAAAAAAATGCATTGACACTTTCCAAATTTGCTTCTTGTGCATAGCTAGCATTTCTAGATGAAAAGAAGTTTCCATCTGAAAAATAAGTGCCAGGCAGAAACTGAAACTTTGTCTTCTACTATGCAAATGGATTTCATGTTGAACTAATTATTGTCAATAGAAGATCTTTATGTGAGTGCCCAGTCAACTGCAAAGGTAACAATCATTATGGAGAGCTTGATAAACTCTAAGATAAGAGTTTTATTCGTTTATAATATATTAGTGGTGGGAACAAGACAGGCATTTATTATCTTTTTATCTTGAATTTGATGTAGTCAAGTAAGTCAGCACTCCACAACCCAGGTGATGAGCCCCTGAGTTTACTATGAAATATGGAGATGGAAGTGCAGAGTTTGCGTATGCTTCTTTCAGTAGCAGGGTGATTTAAGCCTTTCCCTTGAAGGAGACTGCATGTAACAGGAACACAAGCATGAATCCATTTATACGTATTGCTTTCATAATGCATCGAGAGCTTCGCTTTGAGGAAGTCATCATATTGTATAGTCTTATAAAATTACTCTATTAAGACAACATTATAAACCAAAACAATCTGATTGTACTAGAACTGTATGTTTTCACTACATATCCCAGTCTTTAAATATAATCTTATCAGAGAAGAAAGTAACACAAAATGGGCTCTCATAGGACAGTTGGTTCAAATGTCCCAGCCAGAATAAAAACTTAATTTTTTTTCCCCCATTTAATTCTTATGGTAGCACCAGTAAGGGTTTTGTCTTCCCTGGCATACTGAAGGTATGCTGCATTTCTGAGCTGGTCATGTTTCTGTGATTGTAAAATGATTCCAAGGTATCTCTGCCCTTCTCCCCTGACTGAACCAAGTATAAAACATGAACTCTGAAGAAGAGCTGCAGTGAAAGAATATCTGTGTTAGCTAGGGTGTAGTTTTCTCTAGCAGAATTTGGGTTGTTTTCTAACCTTTATTAAAACGAATTTAAAAATTTTCTACATTGCTGTTCTTTGCCTTTACAGGGCTCATAGGGAATTTGACCTGCTTTTATAGCAATTGGCTAGTCTCTGCACAGTTATGCATCCTTTTCTGCACTAATGTCCCAGTAATTCATCAGATGTGATAGACAAGTAGGTCTAATAGCAAAATTCAGTCTTAGTTTCTCTTACTTTCTCGGCCTGTTATGTCACATCTTTGTTACAACACTATTCCAGAAGATCCAAAGGTATAGCAAAGTTAGCTTGGCAGCTGTTAGCTAGCCCGTAAAATGTGCTGCAGTTTTAATGAGATCATATGGATCTTAATATATCCATATAATTTTATATATTATATAATATATATATTTGCTAACTATTCACTCATTTGCCTTCTACCTCCTACAGAATTTCTACTTACACATATGGTGAGCACATAACTTTGGTGAAACGATCTCACCACCTGTTGTTTTAAAATAGCACAGATGCTTATTAATGGCCCTTCCATGATACTGTTTATAGTACATGTTAAACCTCACTTAAAATACTGTGGATCATATTGGTAAAGGATATTATTACTTCAGTAGCAGCCTTAAATTGGTTCCCGTTCAGCATCTTGACTTCACTCACTGATTGTTTGTAGGTAGGAGAGAGGTAAACCTCACAGAAGAGTCAAAGCCGTGATGCTTGTTGAGAGAGCTGTCATTTAACCCTTTATAAGGTGTTCTGTGTATTCTGTGAAAATACTGCCATTCAGATAGCTAATCAACCTAAAGAACTTAAAAAATCATGAGCACACAGATTCTCTACATTCACAAGTCTTGAGTTCAGCTGATGATAAGGGCAAGGCTCAATAGCAGAGTTTTTGCACTTCAAAGCAAGGGAAAGTAATAACTGCAGAACTTGAGCCTTGGTCAAGAGTGTCTCCTAATACATTACATATACATATTTTATGAGGAAGTCAGTTTTAAACTGACTAAACTAAGTTTAGGTAAATAAATGTTCCACCAACTCCTGGTTTTCTTTGTTCAGTCTCATGAATCACTTGGATTCTCACCTGTGCTTTCAAAAAATTTTGAGAGTTCTGCCTAACATTTCTGATCTGTAAGTCTCTACCTTTGCCTTTGAATTGTTTGGTTTTTTCTTTTTTTTTTTTTTGTCTAACCCAGTGAAAGTGGAAGTTAAAAACGTATTTTTCTTTTGAAATACTCTATCCACAGGTAAACCAAGAAAAATTCTTGACGTTAAGTGTCAGTTCACTTTAAGTTTGAAAGTGCAATCAGTATAAACAGCCTCTGCTACTTTCAACCTTCCCAAGGTGCTTGCTTGATGCACAGAAATGTCTTGATATATGCATGTTGCTAGTGAATTCCAAGAAAACACTATTATACACTGAAAAAATATACAACAAAAAAATAAAATTAACAAAATATGTGTCTCATTTAAATTTAGCAAAAGCTCCTAGTAACTAGTAGGATGAGTGGCATTGGATTTTTTGTGATTTTTTTTTTTCTTTTTAATGAAATGTATATGAAGAATTTACTTTTTTTCCTGTGATACATGACAGATGGCACTGACTGCTTGTGTTTAGTATTGCTAATAAACTTAAAAAATAGCTGTTCACATTAGAACGGTGACTGTCAGATGCCTGTTCAAACTGTATAGGGTGGGTAAAAATCTCTTCTTATTCAGTAGAAAAACTCTGTGGCATAATATAGATGTAGCCTGTGAGAATATAAATCTGCTATTGAAATAAGATGGCTGGCAAAATTCCAGTAAAGGATGCTTAGAGAAGTAATGAATAAATTAGATGGAGTAATCATCTCTTGATACAGTCTCCCAGTGTTTGGTGCTCAGCATTGATTAGGAGTTCCATGAGCATAAAGCAGTGTTTGCACTATTATGTTTAATTGCAGGAGGCATCATTTCCTCATTGCATGTGTTTGGTTGATCTGATTTCTGTTCACAGGCTCCGCAGTATCCATTGGCAGTTACATGATTCAGTGCATGTGGAGTGTAAGGAAGTAAGTCGCTTTGGTTTTGCCTGAAATTTGTTACCTAAGGGTTTAATTGGGGGCCTTTTTAGTTGTCATGATGTGAGTAATGTTAAACGATTGTTTCCTTTTCAGTGTCTCAGGAGCCAAGTTTTCACATGTATCTGTCACGTTCTTCATCCTCAAGAATGTCTTCCTCTGTCCACTCTTTCTGCATATGTAGGCTGTTTCATATTTGATTCATTCTTTGTCTCTTTTTTGTATACTTCCAGAAAATTTATTTCTGATGGGCAATGGTTAGAATTTAGGAAATCTATTTAGTAGCATAATAATTTATATATATGTCTCATTTCTTTTCCATTTTTTCACTATGCATATTTTTCTAGTTACTAATTACTTTTTCAGTTGGGCTGATCTCTTGTGCCCCTGTTCGGTTAATTTTCATTGTAGGATCAATAAAATAATAGGTTTGTTAACCTGCAAGAAACTGATGCCAATAGCAAGAGACATAAAAGTTGATAGCTGGATATCAAAAATGCATATTTTAAATGTAAGAAAGAGCAAAATACAGTGTGTGGCCTTATAGAGCAACAGAGAATCAGTCATAAACCCTACCCTTTGTTTTGTGTTACTCTTGTTTTAAAATGGTTGGATGATGGCAGCTTTACTGGGTTGAGCTAATGTTTGTGAGCTCAGACATAGCAAGCAGAAAATAAAAGAGAATAGGATTTGTTAATGCATATAAGAATTGGAGCATGTGAAAATAATTCAGATTCTAAAAGGCAGGCATGATGTGAAACACTTTATTTAAAAGAAACCCCACAAAACTAAAAATAGACTGCTGCATTTTAAGTAACTGTTATTTGTAAGGTCTCATGGAGTCAAAGCGTGATAAGAGATGTGAATGGAGTCTGCATAAATATAGAAGCTGTATGACTTGAGAACGAGACATAGCTTATCAAAATGGATTACAGCATGCCTCTAAAGCCTAAGGGAACTACAGCTTTTTGTCAGTGAAATGAGCCCATTTTTTCATATATTTGTTTATATACAGGGTACTAATGTTTACAAACACCAAAACCTTTTCCAAGCAAAATATTTGTCCTGAATAGGGAGTTCTCCAAGTTATCCTGAATAGCTAGAGGCTTTGTGGAACACTTGATTTTTTTTATTTTTTTTTCCCCCCATGTGTTTTTTTGCCTGCAGAGAGTTCAGGTGTTGATTTGTTGGATGGCAGCTATAATGTTATATGATAGTAAGAATTGTATAATGCCAGTGTCATTCACTTTAAGTGACAATATGCAAAAATAATGTCACCACTGCTACATGTCCTTTTAAAGTCTGATTTTTGTATCTATACTTAATGTGGTACCACCAGGGCCTGGCTGGGGCAACGGCAATGTTCTCTTCAATTTTACAAAATCAAAATCAATGATACATGGTGAAAAACAGGTGCAAAGCCTTCACGCATCCCCATCACGTGCACAAAGCATCTCCGGATCAGATCAAGTTTGAATGGGTATTTATAGAAGATGAACACGATAGCCCTGTGCTCGGAGGAACACAGATGCTGGGTAAGAAATTTAAGCATGTAACATCACTTCCTCACTGATACTTTCGCATTCGTTACATGTTCATGGGACAGTAGGCTTTTAATATAAGGTAGTAATAGGGTATGATTTCATTAGCCTTCAAGGAAGAAATTGCATAAAGGGGTTTTGCAGGGAATGATGCATTAGCTAATTGTCACACTGGGAGATACTTTTTAACTGTGCACTCTACACAGTTATTCAATTGCTATAAAGACCAAAGAGCAAGGAGAAACAATTTTGCTCTCCTCTTTTTTTTCAGATACTGGAGAAAGGTATTATTTATGTAGCACCTTTCATCGTGGAAGATCTCAAAACATTTTTCAGCACTTCCATTTTCATTGGCAACATCTGGAAGTAAGGGATGAAAGCTGTTATTTAAACATTGTTTTCCCACAGTTGTGTAGCTGATAAGACTGCAGATCAGAGTTATTTATGCAAATCTTCAGAAAAAGGTACCGATTTCTGATGACTGCTGCAGCACGCTGAACCGTGGTATTTCCTTCCAAGCAGAAAATTCCTTTCCCTTTTGTGCCTCATAGAAGCAATTTTTGAAGTCCATTCATCCATTACAGACTGCTGCTCTGCTTCTTAAGCAGTATTTCCCGTGGAACAACACACTATGCAAATATATTTTGTGTAAGTGTGCTAGATTCTCCGAGTCCACTCTTTGCTAGCATTTCTCTTCTTCCATCCTCCTCTAGCATTCTTGGTCTGGTTAACCTAGGGGCTGGTACTCCTCTTGCAAGTTTTGCAAGCATTTTTTTTTTTAACTGAATTTTGTAGTGTAAATTTTTGAGTTTATAGTTGTATCTCTCCTAGTAGTACAGTATTTCTTAACTACTGTCTTGAACATTTATTTGGAGATTAACAGGTTGCATACCTTAAACAACTGCATAGGATTTCTTAAGCAAACTACAAGGCTGAATTCTAGAAAGAAGAAAACTTTAGCACTGTTCTGGGGTCAGCAATCAAATGACTGCCTATCTTCCTGTGGTGGTATGTTGCTTTAATTTCGTACTGCAGTGGGAAGGGAAAAAAAGGTGCCAAAAACACTCCAAGTTTCCTCTGCTTTCCAAGACTTCGTAATCTGAGTCAGTTGCTGAACACTGTGTATTCTTTGAGCCTAAGGCAGCACCTGAGCACCTCATTTTGGTGTCCAAGCGTGTTTTTGTCAAGTAAGCTCTTTTACCCGGCTCCTTTTGAGAGGAGCAGTTGTCTGTGTCTCTGTGTTTAGTAGTGATTCATTACATTCTCCTCGCAGGGCTGCTCTTCAGTATCATCTTTCATAATTCTATTCTTGTATGAATTTTGGGGACAAGTTTCTGAGTTTGGGTTTGGGGTTTTTTTTTCCATGTAATGAGTGGCAGCAGGATCAGAGTTTCAGCCTTTGCTTTAAGTTAAGTCTTAAGTTTCAACCTTTGCTTTAAGTCTGTGAATACTGCTAAGGACTAGAGCAGTTTGATATATGACTGTTAAACTGTTGACAAGGATTTTTGTGCATTGTTGATGTATGTCAACTTGTTCTTCTGAACAAGTCAAAACTTGGTTTCGGAATTGGTGTGAGTTAGATGCCATTTCCCAGCAGGTGATTTGAATGTTGTTTAGAAAATAAATTCTCGTATTAGAAGCCTCTTGGTTTTCCTGACTCTCCTTTGATGTGGTTGCTGTTGAGGCAGGCCAGATTTTTAGCTAACTTGACTGTCTTTTCTCTGTTCAATCTGCTGAAAACAGTGGAAGCTTTCCTGTGATATCTGTCTTTCAGCTGATGTTCCTTCTGTGACATGCTTCTTGAACCCTTACTTAATCATATCTGCCATTTGTTCTGTTGAAGAAATTTCAACTTCCTATCCCCCTTTCTGAAATATTCCTGTTCTGCTCGTAGAGCAGTAATTTCAGTGAAGTGTTCTAATTTATCTCTATCCTCTGAGTGCGTTTGAAAGCCTTGTCAAGGAAAGCAGAAATATTTTGGAGTAACATGGTTTTCATAGTAACAGTTGTAGATATTTTCAATAGTTTTATTTTCTACATGTGTTTTTTTGTGTGTGATGTGAAATCCAAGATAAGTCATAATTTAGCACTCTAATTTGGTTCATTCTCCCTATATAGTGCTAATTTATAAAGTAATTATCATTCTGATAACAATGGCCAAAATCCTAGACTTCTATTTTGTCACCAAGTTTCCTCTTAAGAGATTCTTGTGTAAGAAAGGACATAGATCTGGACAGGTTTGAAAGAAGTTAAATAGAAAGTTAAATGTCACCAGAAGAGTGGGAGGGTGGACCTAGTGTGTGTCTTTCGGCGTAAGTCAAGTATAAGACCTAAAAACTTAGTTGTGTACTCATACTAATGTTGATATGTCAGTTGTTTGTCCAGTGGCTGAGTTTTTCCCCCCTCCTCCATATAAAGTGCCACCTCTGTGGAACTAACAAGTGTGAGACCAACATGAGTGAGGGAGTAATTCCTTTTCCAAAGTTTAGTAATAGATAACTTTGAGTAACCTGAAATAAAGGTAGCTGTGATCTCTACTCTGAACTTTTCCTTTTCTGCGTGTGTATGTATTTTGGTACTAGCTAGGGGATTCTATCTTATAGTTTGTGTATAAAGACTTCTTAAAAACTGAGCAACAGAGGCTTATGTGTTGAGGTTTATGTTTTGTCTTTCTCATAGGTTCATGTTCTTCTCTCCAGCTAGCCAGCTCACTGAAAGCCAAACACTGGGCTTGAAGGCTGTTTATCTCCAACTTGATGTGTCACTAAATGAGAAAGTATTCAGGGAAGCATGAAAAGATGCAGTAGGATTAGATAGTGAAGCATAAGGGTTTATTCCATGCAGGAGCAGCCTTTGAAATCTAAAAGCAAGCTAAAAAAAGAGGCATTAATTGTGGGAAGTTAACATGTAAAATGGGAATCAGAAGAGAAGATTTTTCAAATCCTTTCAGCTACTGAAAGCATTGAATCAGAGGTCTTGAGTTTACAAGTGATCAAGTATAAAGAGGCCTATTAGGAATAAATTGTTGAAGTGGCTGTCATGTGCCTGCCCATAATCAGCTGAATGTGAAAAGAGTCTGTTTTCTTCTACCCTTGAGCATAGTTTTAGGCATATTTGACCAGAATTTTTGGTTATTTAAGGTGACATGGATGATGTCTGAGAGTGAGAAATAGTTGAAGTCAGTATCCATGAGCTTCTATAAATAAAGAAGATTGCATGCAAGGCCTTGCTGAATGCTGGCTTGTCTGTTAGCTGAAAGGGCTAACTATTCATAAGTTTAATTCAAGCTTTATTCCTTCAAATACTTGGTCGCTCGAAAGCTAGCCAAAGCAGAACACAGGTTTTACTTCCTCTTTGTATTTCTCTTTCCATATTTACTGATTGCTTCCAGAGCTTTACGTAAAACTTGATGAAAACACATTCTGGCTTTTGTAGTCATTTCCTTGGTTTCACCTGGGAAATCTGCACACAACTGTATCTGACAATAACCAGTTACTCCTGAAGGATCCTTTGTTGTCCTCTGGAAATCCTTTTGTCTCTGAACCCAAGAGGAATAAACCAAGATTGGAATAAGCTCTAAAATACCAAGCTGATTGCCTCACCATCTGCACTTGGATAATCCACAGCACACTTACTTGGACTGTGCACAATGTGCATGTTCCTTCCATGGAAACTGGAATGGTGATGTGAAGACTGGGAATGCCTAGGTCTCATCCTGAGATTTAATCATGACAAGTCTGCAAGTACTTGTGAAATATGCAACTTTAACATAACCAGAATCTCTTTTTTGGTCTCACTGACTGGCATGTTTTACTGCTTTTTCTACAGGTAAGAATTTATTTTTTTTTTTTAATTTCTTCTGATTTTAAAAGTGACAAAAGCTACTCTGTTATCTGCACTGAGCAATACTTCAACCCTTTTCTTTGCTGGAGCAGCCCCAGCAGCACCTATCAGACAGTATATGGTTTAGCTGTAGTTTTCTGATGAAAATACCTGTTTTGGCAAGTAATTTTTATTTCCACAATTGCTTGGAAGAGAATGTGCTTGGTGCTCTCTCATCTACCTGAAGCTGAAGAAAAAGTATATATTTACACATGAGGCATGTCCCAACGTGTAATCTTTCTGCCAGGTGCTTTGAGGGAGCTAAAATTGTGTTACTTCAAATAACCCATTTCAGAAAGAAAGCGGTTAACCAAATTGTCATCTATAGTCTTTACTACTTGAAGTGCCTTCTGGAAAAGATACTTCATCTAATAGCTGAAATAATTTTGACTCCTTCCTCAAGCTTCCTAGGAGAAGACATAGGCAAGAAAGGGGTTTTATCTTCAAGGGAGATTTTTCTACAAGCCTTTGATGAAGTCCTTTTTTTAATGTGGAAGTTACGTGGAATCCTTCTCATCTTCAAAAGGCATCTGTCTTTTTTTAGTCTTGTTTCTCTTACTATGTGTATATAAGCTACCAAAAAGAGTGGAATTTGTTTGTCCCACGTTGTTGGGTACAACTTGCTTATAAAAACCGACAGTGTCACTCAAATTTAATTTAAACTGTTCACCATTCCTTCTTCAATGCTTCTGTACTGTTCACTCAAGTATTTTGGAATAGCAAGGAAATTGTAGGAGTCAGAAGAAAGCTTATATAATATCTTTTATAAAAAAATAAAAACATAATGACTGACTTACCAAGGTTTATTGATCTGATGAATCCCAGGCAAAACAGTAGAAAAATCTATATAACTTTCCTTGTGTAGCTTTAAAGGACAGGGTTATAATTAATGCAAGTCACTGATAATGAAAAAAAGATCCTGTCAAGGAGACCCTGACAAATTTTGAAGGTTACAACTTTGGCTAGAAGAAATAGGATTAATAGTGTATCTTACCCAGTGAAAACTGTAATGCTATTTTGCACATGCCAGGCAAATCTATATTCCATGTACATAGTTCAGCATCGTTCAGCATTCAGGTGTGTTAAGTTCATACCTGTGTCTTACACTCTGCAGCTTTTTTGTACCTGTCATAGATGTGTGATGAATGACTTCCCAAAAAGTTCATGCTGGCGTTTAGATCAGTACTGGCCCAGACTGTAAGCAGCTGCTTTGGTGTTCACTGTGAAAAGTTTCCTAAAAGGTGGAATAGTTGAGAGTCTTATCTCTTTAGAAAATACCGACAAGTATCTGTTTGAAGGAGAATATCTACTTTTCCTTTTCTTGCTCTGTCTCTGCACTGGTTTGCAATATTGCAAAGTGTGTTCCCTTAGCTTTCTGTCTCCTCCCTGGCCTCCCTCCATACCAAGAAATAAAAGCAAGAGGGAAGTTTTTCCTTCAGGAGAAAGCAAAAACAGAATTACAAAGTGATCTAAAGAGCCATCTTAGATGAAGGGGTGTCTTAGAAAAGGGTATCTGGAGAGCTGCATAATTTCATACAGCTCCCATTTTTTACCAATGGAAAAAAATTATTTTCCTGTTGATACCTTACCTTCTCTTAAAATAAAACTCTGAAACCGAAGACATGAAGACTAAGTTTACTTGTTCAAAAGTGTTGGTAGTCAGAATGTTTAAATATAGCAAATTTATCAACAGTACCTTAAAATACCTTCATAAGGCTCACTAAGCATGTTTGTTAGGTGAATTCAAAGGCAGCACAAAGCAGATTGAGTTTTCCCAGACCATCTAAAAGACCTGCATGACTAGTGCTTTTTTGACTGTTTACATGGAATGCATCTGTGATCCTGTTCATTGCAAATTTATGTATTAAATCTACAAAAATGATCGCTTTCTTGCTGGAAAACTATCAAACTGTTGAAACGTTGAAACTGGGCATTTCTGTTTCTTTCCATATGACTCATCACTTTGTTTGCCTCCTTTAAATGTTTTACACCCCATTAATTCCTCCTCATCATTGCTTTGTGTGTCTTGGTTCTTTCTACTTTGTTCTGAACAATACAAACTTTGTTTTATTTGTCTTCTTGCTTTTTAAACTTTGGTACAGGCTGTTCTCCATTAGAGCTCCTTGTTCCATCTACAACAGAGTAAGATTCTTCCTGACGTCAGCATGTTGCCTAAAAATCAAGAGGGCAACTTAATGTCCCATTATCTTCCCTACTCATCGTGTAGTAGAAACAATGAAGACTTGACTGCTGTGAAAACAGAGGACTGCCAGCTGTGCTGTATCCATGTTATCTGGTAGCAGGAAGAGAACCTCTTGTATCAGTTGCAGGCAGAGGATGCTGACTGGGTCTTTCAAATTAATTATTGTAAATTACATGAGAAACACAAAATGAAGAAACGCAGAAAAAAATGAAAAGGTTCACTATTTGTAATGAGTAAGATGAGTAAGGTGTTTTGAGGAATCTCTGAGAAGCAGCTTTAAAAAAAAACCACACCAAAAAGCACTAAAAACAACAAAAAAAAGCCCCCACCCAAACCTTCCTAATTTATAAACTACTTGTTTTTCAGTGTTCTAGCCAGAATACCATATGAGAGTTGCCTTTGCAAAATCCTTTGTCTTCACTCTCTAGCAGTTCCAGATCACTCTGTGCTTGTACCCCTCTCCTTTCTTTTTGTTTTCTCTCAAAGGACAAATATGAAGGTCAGCTCTGGGCTCAGACTATATGTCTGAGTGATTGTTTCTGACTGTACATCTACTTCTTTTCTTTCCTGGCTTCTTTTACAAATTCATAGTTTTAAAACAAAGGCTTTAAAAGTTCATAATTGCAATATACTAATGAGGAAACTTCTCTACAAAAATGCATTATTAAGTAATTTTTTCCAGATGCTACTAACAGATACAATTTCCTACTACTTTTTTATTTTACAACATCAAAAATTTTTTTAAAAATAAAATCTTACTTCAATGCCTGCTTGACCTCTGTGTTCTGAAGGCTTTCTTGTGGGCCAGTTTGTAGTGGAGATTGTTCTACCTCATGTAGTATGGTACCCAGCTTGCAGGTAAGATATATATGTAAGACTTTATTAGATAGAATATGTATATGTGTTAGAAGCAAAATACATAGCAGCCTTTAAGCTATCATCAAGCTCAAGGCCAGAAAATATGTGTTCTTGCGAGTTTAGGAGTTAAGTATGCAAATCCTCATCTTCTCTTGAGAAATTAAATATTTTTGACTGTATGGCTAGAATCTGATGAGAATTCAGCCAGTGAAAATTCTCCAGTAAAGTTAATTAAAACTGGTATCCTGAGAACACTTTACATTAATTTTGTATCAGATTATACTTCTACTTTCTGCAACCTTAATTAATCAAATCTTTATGGTTACTCAACCTATAGCACTTGTTTGGGGCTTAAAAATACCAAGGGGTATGTTCCTGATTGAATATTGGTATATGGGGAGGGGAGGGACAGATAGATGTTGGTCTTCTTTTCCAAAGGGGAAATAGACCCTGAGCAGAAGGAAAAGGGCAGCTGGTCCTTCAGGACAAGAAATGGCAGCAGAAGGCAGGCAGCGAAGTAATTAACAGGTCTTTCTCCAGAAGAGTCTTTACTGTGCCTAATTACACAGACTGTAATTTAAAACATGCTGTCTTGTTCTCACAGTTGGGTCTTTCAGTGCTGGTTCACACAGGCAGTCTGCTGAAGTCTGAGGCCTGTAAGCAGGTAGGTAGGTAGTCTTTGCCTGAGACTAGAAGCTGATAAGACAGATTGCTTGTGAAGAGTTAGAAGTCTCAGTCTTTGTGGACTAGTGTTATAGTTTAATCCTTTGTATATAATGGCTTTGGCCTCTAATGTTAGCGTTTTACATTGTACCAGGATACAAAGGAGTATCCACTTTAGTCTAAGTCTGGCCTCCAGTAAGTAGAAAGCTAAAATCTGATTTACAGACTCCGTGCAGATGTGTGACTAAAAGGAAAATATTTATTTACTTGTACTATATATCAGAAACAAGCAAGTTTAGAGTAGCCCATCCTAATGTCAGGGAATTGTCTTGACAAGACTCAGTTGTGTGTAAGTCGAGGACTGTATTTCACCTGTGACATGTTGATAGAAACAACTTTTTAAACTTGCTAATTGTGGATTAAACAATGTTTCTGACAACCAGTACCCTTCACTTTTACAGTACTTCTAGTGAAACTGGGTTCTTGAGACAAGAAAATCTTGGGATCTACATGTACCTTTTAGGAGATTGAAATAAAACTCTAATCTTTCCTATTTACTTAAAAATTATAAGCATCTAGAACTGCTAGCCAGACTCTTTTTGTTTGCTAATTGTCTGTCTCACCTAAGGCTGTTTAAGGTCTGAACACTCTGATCCTAAACTTGCTAAGAATGAGTCAGCAGTGTGCCATCACAGTCATTTGGACCACTGCTACAAAAGGGATATATTGACATGCCAGCTCAAATTTAATGGAGGCTACAAAAACCAGTGGAGCCTGGAGCACATGATGCACAAGCAGGGACTGTGAGAACTGGATTTGTTCATTATGGAGAAGACTCTACAAGGAGATTTGATTTAATAGCGCTACCTGTGGAGGGATTATGGAGATGATGTAGACTTGTCTTGGAGGTCTGCAACAAAAACATAAGTGGAAATGGTCACAAGTTGCAAATTCCAACTACATGAAAGGAAAATCTTTCACTTAAAAAATGGTTTAGCATTGGTGCAGGTCAACAAAGTGCCTGAGGAACCTCCAGCCCTGGAGATGCTCAAAATTCTTCTGAAGTTCCTGAGCAACCAGACAGTAGTCTGAGATTAGCCTAGCTTCGAGCAAGTGGTTGTTGGACTTGATGGCCTCCAGATATCCCTTCCAGACAAAGTCTTTCTGGGATTCAAAGAGATCTGATGATCTTTATTATGGGCACTAGATGAGCCCATACAGATCTTTCAATCCTGACTCAGGGTCTGAGTGTAACTCAAAAACTTTCTATGTGGAGATAGGAAAGAAGTGAATCTCACTGCTCATTTTCCACATAATAGCCTCATGTCAAGGAAGGAGGAGACATGGAATCCAGACTGGCCTCAGTCTCGAGAAACCTAAACCCATGTCTGAGAAGAGGACAGAACCACCAGTATAAAAATTATGTTGAAACTGGTTTATCATGTACAAGCACAAGTCTTTTCCTTGTTTTCCTTCTGGTCCCATGCCTTTTTGTGGACAAGAGGATACCTGACTTTGTAGTCTTGTCATTTGTGTGCTAAAAACCAGGAAACCTCCACTTCGGATCATACTCCTGAGATTAGGTATGTTGGTTTTAATTGACTCTGAAGTAAAACATATGAGCAGTTCTGCAAGTTCTCTTAGCTCTCGGTGTTGTGTGTAAGACAGTCTTTTCTGTCACACAGTGCTTATTTCACAGGGATAAGCTGGATCATGCAAGAGGCAGCTTCAGTTACGCCTGCCTTAGGGAGTGTCCAAATGCAGAGAGAGCAGAGCAATGCACAAGTGCCAAGGCGATATGAATCTCAAACTTCTGCATGTGGAATAGAGCAATGGCAAGCTGCTTTTCTCCTGAACCTATCAGGCTTGACCACAGTCTTTTTTGTGAAGAGTTTACTTGTTTTCCATATGCTGCCACATGAAGTGAAAATCTCACTAAGACAATGAGATACAAACCAAATAAGCAATTCCATATTTAGGTATTAATGAGTTTGCTGTTGTTTGGTGTACCTTACTCTGGTGCAGAAAGACAGAGATATGTGACAACAGGCATTGCAAACTAAATTTATCCTTGTATAAAACCCACCCACATAGAAGATATTCAAGAATAGCTTCATCACATGCTGAAATCTGTGAAACATAAAGCAACTCTGGGAAGTAAAGCAATTTAAATTAATAATGGTGTATCATTCATATTGTACAGGGGGAGATGACACAAGAAACAACAGAAATCAAGCAAAGAGTGTAGAAGTTCAAGGCTTTTTTTGGAGGTTATTTTTGGTTTGGTTTGGTTTGGGTTTTTGGTTGTGAATATTGGCAACATTATTCTAGGAGACCCCATAGCCTCCTCTCCGGAAGTGTATTCACTTTCAACAACTGCAAAAGTCTTTCTGCACAGACCTGTTAAGGAAAGTTAGTGAGAAATACTCATCTGAATAGAATTCTGATTCTCAGGAAAAAAATACATTTGCTGGTAATGTTGCTGGTGTCATAACATGAAGTAACTGCTTTACATAGAGCACAGGGTTTTTTTGTCTATTCATGATGTACTATTATAGTTTATACTTTTTTTTTAGGTATTTATAATTCTTGCTTTCTTATAACAAAACTATCATAGGGTTGTAGCTCCTAAATTCTATGCTGATCTATTTGTTGTTAACCATGATCAGTGCAATATTTTTGAGACTTCTTCATATCAAATAGAAATAGGCTTGTGACATAGCATGGTTTTGGCTCTGTGTGTTTTAAGGAAAAAGATATTTGGCCTTCTAACTGTATACTGAGAGTAATTGATGAAGCACGTGAGCTGACATGAAGCAACTTATTCTTCTCAATGTACCTCATCGGGCTTTTGTTTCTAAGAACCTTCTCCTTATCTGGCATCAGTCATGGTTCTGTCTCTGGACCTCCTCTGCCCTATTATTGTTGTTTCAGAGTGCCCAAGAATAGTAGGAAGAATGCAAAAGAAGGAACATATTATGAAGCTGGATGGAGCATATGGTTTCGCTCTGAAATGCTTGGTTGTTTATTGTTGTAACATCTGAAAGACGTAATGCTGTGCGGCTTCATAAAAACTTTATGCAGTAACGTTAGAGCTCAGTGGAGTCTTTGATTACATGCTTAGTAATCAGACTAAAACCGCTTGCCTTTGTTGGCAGTGTAATAATAATCTGTATTTAATCAAATTACAGGTGGTGGTTAGTTTTGTTTAGCTTATCTGGGGAGTTTTTTGTATGTTTTTTTTTCTTCAAGTTATCATTTAACTGGAAAGTTGACTGCAAATGTTTCAACTAAACTTACTGGGCAAGAGGCATTTGTTTGGGCTTTATGTGATGAGTGGAAGAGGTGTGCTTGTGTTTTTCCTGGGAGTGTGGGGGCTTTGTTTGTTTTTTAAAAATAAACAACCCCCCTTCTTTCTGCTTATATGAAGTGAATATGGTGAATGCCTTTTTCTATGCTACTGTTTTTGTCATGAGGATGGCATAGCACCTAATTTATTTTTGCCTTCAAATAATATCCTCTTTCAATTGTCAGACTCAGAGGATCCATGCACCTTTACACATTCTCAGCAGTCCAGTTGTATGTTTTTTAAGAAAAGGAAAGCAATCCTTCTGTATTTTTCTCTTCGTGGGGAGAATTTGATTAAGTTTGTTTTTACTTTCTGTTGAACTCACTAGCTTTTGTAGTCCCTTACACAGTATCCTGAGGTAGGTCAAACAAAAGGATAGTTTACTTTAAAATAGCCTTAATAAACCTAAGAATTATCATGTTACATAACGTGATATATGTGGAGTTTCAGGCAAATAACCAAATTCCCTTTGTCTTTACAGATAAGTTTGCCTCATCTGGCATACAAGTCAAATGGCTAAAAGATTTGTACTGATTCCCAAAAAACGTCTTGTCACATGTAGATCGTTGCTGTCTGGTTACAAATGTGTTATTCCAGTAATGGCCTCATGCAAAATAGCTCTGTGGAAAGGAGGGGACACACGTCAAGACATGTAGATTCAGCAGTGCTTCACGCAGGAATGAAGTGCCCAGAGTTCGTGAGTCTTCATCCAAAGGTCACCTCTGGGGAAATAGTTTTCTATTTCAGTTAATCTTCCAGATTCTTTTTCTTTTTTTCAGTGCTTTGCATGTTTAATATTTCATAGTTAATGATATAAATGTTTTTAAATGTCATTGATTTTAATATTTAAGTGTTAATGTTTGAAAATCCCCATTGGAGATTGAGCAAGAAAAGTGGCAAAATAGAAGAGGGAGAAAATATTGCTTGATTCTGAAAGTCATACTTGAAAGATATTCCCAACGAAGCATTAACAAGCAAGTTGCTTGGGGGAAGGAGGAGCATTTTGGAAAGAAAGATCTAAACCAGAAAGACTTGGAGGCTGAGCATGGTATAGTTAAAATGTGTCTGAATGTTATTTCATTCAGACAGCTGAAAAGCTTTTCTGGACTGAAGATACTTCTTGTCTTTCTATTTTTAGTTTGGCTCTGATTTCATTGGAATCTCATGAAAACAAATAGGGAATCTTATCTGCTGTGCAAATATCAATGCTATTTGTTTGAAAATACTGGCGCTGTTTTTATTGGATCATGAAGAGGCTGTAGGTATAAGGTATGTAGTATCAATTGAAAATGTTAAAGGGAAGGGTAAAAAAGATCAGTTTTGGTGGTTGGGGTGGAAAATTACAGATACATTGCACTAAAAGTCAAAATTAACTTACCTAAAAGTTGCCTGTGAAGCACCTGTTCAGTGAAGCTTTTAATCTAGTTATAGATAGTCATGTTAGAAAATATGGGCATTAATTGCTTAGCAATAAAAAGAAAAATGTTGTCATCTTCTCCCCCCAGCCATTTCTTCCCTTGATGTTTTTTACAGTAAGAATGAATTTCTGACTGAGTTGAAATCTACGCGGGGTTTTTTTCATCAAAGTTTGGCCTTGAAGTTTTCATTCTTCAAATTTCATGGGTGGTGTCCTACATTTCAATGTTACAATAAGTCAGATTTTCAGAAGTGGTAAGAGGCTTGTGTTTGTTAGTTTATTTCACTGCGTATCCAAAAATACTTTTACAAAAGTTTGCTCATAATAATTTCTGAAGCATGTAGTCCTTTGTAATATCTTATGTTGATCACCTGAAACTGAGAATACAAGTCTCTTTTTACTAATTATTCACCCAAACTTGGCATATGGTCTTCTTTTTACCTATCGTTCTTTTGTAGTATTTACTTTATAAACAAGCTAATTGATCCTTGGAACAAATCCACAAACAAACGTGTCAGCTCTTGCAAGATGTTTGCATTCTTGGCACTTCTTGCTCCTCTGAGACGCATTAGTTCAACTGAATAATATGGTGTGATCATGAAAAATACTCGTAATTTTGTTTCTCTAGTGAATGCCTTTCAGAAGTATTGTATAAGGTTGAAAGGCTGGTATGTATGCCCCTTTTACCTTTCTTGGTACAGAAACCTAAAAGTGTCAAACCTAATCTTGTGTAAAAGTTACTTAAAATAACATAGAAAAGATTCCTTTTCATCTCTCATGAAAAACGGGGGCTACAGTCTTGGGGGAAAACACATTGCTTCTGGTGCCTATGGAAGTCATGGCTACAGTGATCATGACCTTTGAAAGCCCTGAGTATTTCTTGGTCTGTGATGGTATAGGCTGGTGAGTAGAGAATCGCGCCTTTTTATCTATCTCATGGTGTTAACCTGCTTACCATATAGCCTTTGTTTGGAAAGACACTGCCTCCTATCAGCTGTGAGATACAAGGATGAGATCCTCCCGTGTCTTCTCAGTCTTAAGTGATTTCTCAGAGCAGCAGGAAGGAAAGCGACAGAAGGGCAGTCTCAGCAATTAGTGGAGTTTAAGGAAGACACTGGAAAGCACAGTAAGTGCTTCTGATGGTAATTTATAGCCACTTACTATCTTCTGACAGATATGAATTTTGTTGGTGGGTAGGTGTTGGCAGTGAGGTGGCTGCAGGGGCAGCCTCTGTGAGGAGAGGCCAGGCGTGCCCCATGCTGGACACAGATCAAGTCAGTTCTGTGGACCTACTGCAGGACACAGCTGAGCCCCTCAGCCAGGATGGTGGTGTCTCTGGGAAAACCTATTTAAGAAAGGAAATGAAAAAAACCCCAAATCACGCAGGTAGAGGAGAAAGAAACAAAGATAGTGAGACGCAGCAGAAGGAACACAAAGACTGAAGGAGGAGGAAGAGGTGGTGGTGCTCCCCAGGCACTGGAGCTGAGATTCCACTGCAGCCTGTGGAGGTCACCACAGTGGAGTAGGTATTTGCCTACCATAGTGTGCCACACCATCCCTGATGTTTCCTGAAAGAACTTGGGCCCATTCTGAAGCCCGTGGGAAGAGCCCATGGAAAGGACCAGTGCTGGAGCCGGTGAAAAGTGTGAGGAGGAAGGAGCAGCAGGAAACTGTTATAGATTGGTGTGACTGTATATTCCCACTCCCCATCCTGCCTGGGCTGCTGGGCAATGGGGAGGAGGTAGAGCAGCCAGGAACTAGAAGTAAAGCTGAGCCCTGGCAAATTCAGGGGCAGGGAATGGTCAGGGACCTGTTTTCTACTAATTTGGTCTGGTGTTGTGGTCCTTCACATGTTTTTCTAGGGGCAAAGGTGGACAGTTCTAGTTGGATGGGGTAGAAGCTTACAGTTACCTATCAGCATCCCAAGATCTTTGCCAAGATTTGTGTATAAAGTAAGTCTCTTCTCTGTCAGGAGGAACTTCTTGTTTGACTGTTTTTTCCTGCTCAGTCCTAGAATCCATTTGGGTTTGTTTTTGTGCACTTTCTTACTGTGCTCTGCCTATGTCTTTTCATTGGTTCCCAGTAGCTTAATTATTTTATTCCCTTTGTTGTTAAAGTTTAGCTTTTACTTGAACAAGGCACTTCTGTAGTGACTGTGAGATGTGTGTGTGTGTGTTTTGGGCAATGTTTTTTATATAGTTATCTTCTTCCTCTTTGAGATAATACCTGCAGCTTGCTTTTTGTGGGAAAAATGGTATCCAGGAATTCACATCGATGGGTGATTCTTACTCTTGAGAGGTTTTTTCCTTTGCCAGGATTTAAGAATTGGAAATCTTAAGAAATATTCTACCCACATAAGCATTCTGTAAGCAGACAGCTGGTACTTCCTTCATTATCCACAATATACCAGCAGGTAGAAAAAAGGAGGGAATCTGTGATTTGCATGGCCTCAGAGCTTGGGTAAGCTATTCAAGTTAAGGAAGTACTTGTGCAGTCTGACAACATGAATGTCTTTCAAGAATTTTTTAAGTTCTCCCATTTCTACTCATACCTGTGTGTTTATGATCATATCCAGAAAACATACTTATACTTTGTTGCATTTTATTTGTTTTATGCATGTGGAAAGAACTGTGTGTTCAGATTTTTCTTAGGCTCTTATAACATTTTTTAGTACTCGGCAGCTTCTGTGAAAAGGAAGGTTACAAGTTAGACTTCAGAACTTGAGCTGCAGGAAATATGTGTGCATTTGTTTGGTTAACTTTTCTTGGCATGAATATAAAACATCTACTGTATGTGTTTTTTAATAGGCCATCTCTTAAAGTGATTGAGCAATTTTTATGATTGGCTGAAATCAATGAGCTCTGTGAGAGTCCAGAAAATCCTACTTTGTTTATATGCTTCCACCACTGGCTCTTGTAAGTTGTCCACCCTGTTATCTTCCTCCGTGTTGTCCTTTCTTCTTGTAAATGAAGACTTGGGACAACAGAGGGATAAGAGCTTTAGTTTTGCTTGAAATTGGGGACAAGAGTAATATTTGACCCTCAAATTTAAATCTCTAACGCTGATTTTAAGTAGCTGTGGTTTACAGAGGCTGTATCTTCCTCAATTGCTGTAGGGTATTGTGTTTGTCAGGGTACCTGGGTTTGCGTCTAGAAATGCATCTTAAATCTGAATGTCATGGACAGATTGTGTAATGCAGAACAGTTGCTAATTAAATATTGGTCTACACAAGGCATTTATTTTTTTAGTTTCTATCTAGTTCCAGCATTTGGAAATCTGTCAGGACAGTTTTCTAAAGTGCATAGTTTTCAATTCAAAGTTTACAAAATGATCCTAGGTCACAAAGGATTATTTAGCAAGAAGGGTTGTTGTTTGTTTTGCTCTTTGACTCTTTGCTTAATTAGATTCTTTTTTAAACATGGAAAAGAAGTCAGTAAGGTTCCTATATTCAAGCATATTATGGCAAATGTGAGGCTTTTTTTTTGGTCTAGGTTAGAAATTATTTGGCCTGTCTTTTAAATGCCCATAAATACTGCAAAATATAAAATGAAAACTGTGCATAATAAAGGATTTCACCATAGTAAAGATTTCTTTATTAATGCTTTCCTCTCCTCCACCTGATCACGTGTCATTTTTCAGATTTCAAGCTGGTTGCTTGCCATAAAGGAGATCATTCCAAGTATTGCTGCTCTTCAGGTTTTGTTCTATTTGCTTTCAAAACAGTGTTGTTATAGATGTGAGTCTGAGCTGCACTACTTATATGGCTTTAAAGGATAGAGACTTGAAATGCATCACTCTGAGAGAGTCACACTCACTAAACCTTGCTGAGTCATATTCTTGGATAGCTTGGCTATTATGCATGTATGTGGTTACACATATGAATATGGAAAATTACCCCTTTATAGCACCTCATGCATTTGGTTTTGAGAAGCCCCTACCTCTGCCTGGCACACTCTACTCTGTTTAAGAAAAAGTAATCTTTAAGACTTCAGATCTTGCAAACAATATGAAATTGCTGCTATCTTCCCCCTCATCATTTAAAAGACTGCGGGTGGACTTGCCTCTGCAAGGGCCTTAATTTAAACCTTGCTCTTATTTTCTCTGGGTCTGGCAAACATGCTTCTTCTCTCCACCTCAATTCTGGACTGACACACTGCTCTCTATAGACACAACTGCTGCTGAACATGCTAAGGTGAACAAGAGAAAGGAACAGGAGGTAAAAGATTTCCGTTTGTTAAAATGTTTTGTACTGTTAGACCTCTTTCCTTGTTAGACCTCCTCCTCAGCCTGGTGCATTGTAAGGCATTTGGCCCTCTGGAATTGATCAATGCTTTATTAAGAGCCCTGTGTTTATATTGCTTTACATATTTTTACAGAAATTAATTAGCTTAAGATTTCCAATTAGGACAGCTATAAAAAAAAACATGTTGGGCCATCTTTGCAGCAGCAGCACTAGAAGGTTGTAAACAGAGAAATCCTGTTTGAGGCTGGAAAAACTGAAGGTTTCACAGGACAGTTTCTCAAGAGCTGCTTGAATGTACCTCAGAAACCAAATAGAGACCCAGTTTGTCGCATCTGTAATGTGATTTTAAAAATTTTCAACCTTGTCCTAAAGAATTCTAAAATCATCTTATTTGATAATGAATTGCAATACAAAATACTAGCATAAGTATTCCTTCTGTTAAGATGATTAAATTTATAATAGACTTAATAAGAGGGTTCATTTTTCCTGCATAGTGACATATTTAATAGACAGGGTTTGGGGTTTTTTTTCCCTGAATGAAATAGAGTGAAACAGAGAACAATTAAGATTATTTTTTTCCTCTGATAAATATATGGCTCTTATACACCTGGAGAACATCTGGCAAACATATAGGAATGTTTGAGATGTTTACCTCCCAATGTTAATGCAGCACGTATGTCCTGAATTTTGCAAGCAATAACATTGGATTGGTTTTTTTAATCTTAGGTAGGTACCAAAACTTCCCAGGTGACCATTTTTTAACATTGTGATAATATAATGGTCCACGATAAAGAATCTGTAAAGTATTCCTGCTGGAAACAAGTCTAAAAAAAGCACATTTGAGACAATTATTTCAGGAAGCCCTAAGTAGGCTATGCTGTTGCATAGCAACAGAGCCAGGCAGTCCTTAGTCTCTACAGTAGTCAGTGTACACATGGGAACAGAATGCAAAAATGATGGAAACCTTGAAAAACATAAGGCTGAGACTAAGAGAAACTAAAATGATATACAATATAAAATGGGAATCTATTGTGTGAAGTATAATAAATTGAAGTGCTTTTAAGTTAAAAAACCTGAAATGCTGTTAGCCAAATTGTGCACTTTTTTGTAGCTTTTAGATAGTAATTAAAAGAAAGGCAGGGTGTCTGATTGGCTAGGAAAACTAATTCAAATGTAAAGTAGATTTTAAGTGTCTGACACAGAAAAAAAATTGGATGGAAAAGGCATTTTATTATTAACAAACCAAAAACCTGACCAGATATACCAGGAATAAAATACTGATCAATGTATTGTGGCACAAAGAGGCTCAAATACTTATGTTATTAAAAAACTGCTTGTCTCATGTTCACAGGTCTCCAGGCTAGCCCAGTGGGATTTATCTTTGCAAACACTGAAAAGTATGATGTCATTGGGTATATTTTTGGCAACTCCAAGCTTGCATGTGAAATGTGAGATCTTAACAGAAGCATATTATACTATAGCAGCTTTGTTTTTGTAAGGGGTAATTTATTTTATTAAAAGCAAATATGGGAACCAATATTTAATATTTGGAAACATACAGTTGTGGTTGATCTTGCTGTCAAAAAAAAAAAAAAAAGGCAAGCCTTTTCCTTCCAGTACAGTTTTTGCCACTGCCCAAGAAGAAACAGTAATAAGCTCAACCTCCTCTGTTCTGGATGCTGCAACACACACTTTCATGATGAGTCATGACTGCATGATTTTAAAAGGTAGTCACATGCAAACAGTTGAGCTACTCCACCAGAAACTGCTGAAAAGATATGTAATACAAAAAATGTTGCTTCTGTCTAGTAGCTTACATTGTTCTAAAGATTTGAGAAAGTGCCTTGGAGAGGGACAGTTGTTTTTTTAAAATACTAAGGAGGAGTTTAAGGGTAGCTAAACTGTGGAGCATTTAGGTATCTTGGATACTTTATAGCTGGACTACACATTGTACTGAAACACTGAAGAATCCTAACAAATAGGTCTGGAAGAAACCTTATGAAAATGCTGGTGCATCCTCCTGTTATAAATGCTGTCATGGTACTGTTATCTAGACATTTTCTTTTCGCTGTTCTGACTGCATGCTTTCCCTTTCAAAGGCTTTTGTTACCTGCAAACTGCTGTTGTAGATGCTGTAAACATATCAGTCAAATTGACAGAATGCAGAACATTTTGTCAATGGAAACTTTAGTTGACTTGGGAATGGAAGCAACCCATTGCAAATGGGGGAGCCAAGCCCTGCATTTAAATTAGTGGCCCTGTGTGAAGTCCTTGAGTCAAGTTAGCCCACCAAGAGCCTTTTGGTAGAGCAGCTGGAAGAGTCCACCCCAGTCTTCCTTTTCCATTGTAAACTGGTTTCTCTAACTGAACTCTTGAAATATCTAAGGCACTGCTTCCTCCCCATCTCCATATGCTTTTTTTTTTAATTTCTGATCTTGTCCTGCAGACAGATTACCCCTTTTGGATGGTATCTCCCCACTTGAAATCTGATTCTTCACAGCCATATTGTGGTTTTGTAATTCCATTGTATTCCCCCAGCCCAGCGCATGCATAGATAAGTCTTGGCAGTGCTAGCTAATATCTTCTTGCTTATCTTTACTGACATTTTAAAAAAATGAAGAGCAGGCTCTTACCCTAGCAAAACAAAGCTATGTATTTTATCAGATTGGGCATATATTAATACAGAAGAAATGGTTTACATTTCTTGGCTTGTAATATAGAGCATGAATCTTCATTGTTTGCTGTTACGAATTGCAACAACTATAATAAATTACTTTGGGATGTTTAGCCATTCAAATCTACAGTTCAGCTGTGTATTTCAGGTCTTACAAATGCATAGAGACTGCCTTGCACATTGGAGATATTTCTTGAAGAACTCAGCTGGTTCCCATTTAATTGGAAAAGTATAACACAATGTACTGCATACTGTCTGTGTGCCATTGTTTGTTTGGTTTGGGTTTGGTTTTTTTTAATGAGAATGAAGTCTTCTTTCTTTTCCTTTTTTTTTTTTTTTTTTGCTTTGGTCTCGAAAGCATTAGTGCTAGTAAAGGGATATCTAGCAAGGTGTATAACTGCAGGGGAGAAAAAAGATAGTGAGGGAAATAGGTCTTACATGGATAAGCATTTTATGTATGCTGAATTTAAAAATTCAATGGACCAGAATCCTTTTAGGTCATCTACAGTAGGATTCATAGAATCATAGCGTACCAGCTTAGAAGAGGACCTCAAAGATCATCTAAACCAACCTCTCTTGGCAAAAGCATGATCTATACAAGATGGCCCAGCACCCTGTCCAGCTGAATCCTAAAGTTGTCCAATACTGGGGAATCCACCACTTCCCTGGAGAGATTATTCCAATGGCTGAATGTTCTCTTTGTGAGAAGTGTTCCTCATGTGTCCAATTGGAATCTCTCCAGTAGTAACTTGTATCCATCACCCCTCATCTTTTCCATGTGACTCCTTGTAAAAAGGAAGTCTCCATTTTCTTTGTAACCACCTTTACATACTAGAAAATAGTGTTAAGGTCTCCCCTAAAGGTTTGTTCACCTTTTTTCAAGGCTGAACAAACCCAGTTCTCTGGATCCAATAGATCTGATTCTTAGCCCCTTCCATAGCATTAGGCTTCTGCCAAAAATTGGAAATCTGGTAGAAAACCCATTATCTGAGTGGCTTCCACATTATTGCCAATGTAGCATTGATGGTATAGAAGGCTCATGCTGGTCTGCAGGTAATTCACAGAACTGTTTTGCTATCAAACCTTCAGTTAAAAGTTTGCTAAACCTATGTTCTTTTTCAGTGGAAAGCTGTCTGTAAGGATACCAGTGGCTCACAGCAATTTGGCCTAAAATGTTTGCAGACTACTAATCAGTGTTTTGTTCTTTTTTCCCCCGTGAGGCCATGTACAGGCCATTGTATTTAGCAGTGACTAAAGGAGACATGGATGTTGCAAAAATAGTCACTACAGTGCTTATATCAAGTTCTCTAAAGAACAGACATCAGACTCAGCTAATGAGACCCGCGCTGATCAGTACCTTTGAAGCACTGGATGTGAATGCTGGTACTATTGACAGAACTGTCTGAGAGAACAAACTTACTTATAGCATGAATCCTGAATTAAAGGCAAGGTTGGGAAGATACGGAGATGCTTCACGAGCAAAGCCCACACAAATTCACCCACACCCCTCCCTTCTATTAAACATCCTGCTGTAGACTTTGTTTCTGCAGCAAGTCTTGTTTCTGCACAAAGCATTTACAAGCTGCCAGTCAGTTATGAATCCTCAATATCCTGGTCTTTTCCAGTAATCCAGCAGTTGAGGAAGAGCCTGTTTTTCATGTTGAAGTGCGTATTTTGTGTTGTCTTACTCTTCCTGAGCTTATTTCATCTCTCTGTTCTGTAAGGAGTGCTGCTGGATTGGCGTATGAAGACCACAATGGACAGGCTTTCTCCAAAGGCTGAAACCGTTCCTTTTGAACAAAACAATATAATTGTTCAGTACTGTGTTAACTGTGCTCCTTGGTTCAGAGCACCACACCATTCTAAACAAATGAATTGCAGTGCTGCATACCTGGCCTCACCCTCCTACAGCCTTAAAACATCAACCTCCCTACAGTTCAGATGGATGTGAGAACGCTCAGCAGGGCTGCCACCAGATGTGTGTTGCATGAGGAGCTCGAAGGTTCTCATCTGGCTCGAGGCCCTTATCTATCTCTATAATTATGAGGTGCTGTAGCAATGGATTTAATTGTTCATAGAAAGTATCAGACCATCGTGAAAAGTAGTGCTTTAACTCCTTCCTTCTCTTCTAAGCCAAGAGGTTAATTCACAAACTGCAAGTAAAAAAATCACACAGCAATAAATGCCTCTTTTCTCAAACACATGTTATTTGCCACTCAGTGTTCTCTTTAGGTTAGGCAGTGAATAGTGATAGTAGATTCTAGGTCACCCTCTTCTGTTCCCTAACTTGGTATCCCTATGTGGATACTTTAATGTTGTGATTAGTTTCCTCCATAGGGTGTTAATTTCAAGATATCAAAACATGTATTGTTATTTTTAATTATAGAACCAAGTTCTCTTTAGTATTGCTTCATTGATTATGTTTTCTTTTTTTATTATTATTGGCTACTGTTATTTCACTGCCCAGTTTAATGAAACAGTGGAAGATAAAACTGAATTTTTAAACTCAAAATAAGTGGTAGATGAGAAACTAAATTGTTATGGTCATGTGCATAATAAAATTTGCCTAAACAAGGACATGGTAAGAATGTAACTATTGGCTTTTATTTCTGTAGATCTCTTTAGGTAAACTGCAACTTAGATAACACAGAAGGAAAACCTCTGAATTGTCTTTGTGAATGATCTGTTTGTGGAGGTTATGAGCCAAAGGATATCTAGCTTCATAGTGCTTTTTTAATGCGGATTTAAATGAGCTTAATTTTTTTTCTGGTAAAAATATCTCAGGTGGTAATTTTCTTTGTTCTGTTTCATTGTAATACCAGTTGAATTGCCCACTAATTTCCATAAAGATCTTCATAGTACTAGGATTGTTACATATAGTATGTTGACTGTAAAAGTATGCTAATTGTCAGAGGTAAGTGACCTGTTCTACGTTACTGTTTTACAGAGCTGGTCATTTCAGAAACTCCAGACAGACAAAACTACATGAGGGATTTTCAAAGTGCAGAGTAAAATATGCCCAGCTTGGTAGCTGGCATGGATATTAACATTTCTTTTAGTTGGCTTTAAAGAGTTAATGCAGTTTTCCTGCTCATTTCTGTCTGTGCAAAAGCAAACTATTTTTTAGCACAATAAATATAATCTCTGTGGAAGAAAGATACTTTTGTTAAATTGTTTCTGCTTTCAATACAAAAGACCATGCGTGAGGTAGAAATCTAGGTACAGGTTGCTGTGGAATAGATCTATATCCTCACTGGAAAGAGCCCTGTAGCCCTGTCTATAAGCTAAGGCTAGATTTGGAACCAAAATGTATTTTAAAAGCATAATTATACACCTTCTCTAAATCAGACATGCTATTAAATGACAAATTCTCTCTTTTTATTTTTTTTGTTCCCTTATGAAAGCTGAATATAGATAATTACATTTAAATAATGTGCTGATCGTGATACAACATTTAGCAGCCAAAGCCTGGGAGAGTTTTATTTGAAAATCCCTTATTCTATGCTGCCATTAAGCACACATGGAGAAAGAGGGGGTGTAAACTTTGAAGCATCATGAGTCTTAGCCTTACACTGCAGGTTTGCCAGGAAAATGGCAACTGTCTTGTCCCAGGCAACAGCACATGCCAAATTCTATAGTCAAGCTATTTGTCAAATGCCTGCACTTCCTTCTGTCTTCCTTTAAAATAATAATGGATACCAATAAGGGAAGGTACTTTAAATTCATTTGGGCTTCTTTTCGGTATCTAGTCCCTTTAACAGGCTAAATTCAACAACCCTTGGTACCTCTAGCCCATAAACTGCATAGACACTTATTTAATTTATGCTGGTATGCCACATAGTTTTCGTACTTTCCCTCCCAAATAGGAGAACAGTAGCACCGTGTAATACTGGGTTTCACTGAATTATTATGGAATGCAGTGCAATTTGGATTACATTTGTGAACCATCACTAACTTTTTAGGTGTTTTGTTGTTTTGTTTTTTTTAAATTATAGAGTTTTGACAGTTATCTTAAGAAACTTGTGGAATAACATTTGTTATATATGGTGTGGAAATGGAAAATTTAACACAAACTCAATTGTGGAGTTAAAGGAGTAGTCTGGTAAATTTCTGAAAACGCAAATATCGATTCTTTCTGTACCTCTTAAATTATACTGTTCTCCTCATAGGATCATTAAGGTTGGAAAGGACCTCTACGATCATGAAGTCCAAGTGTTGACCCAACAGCTGTTGGGTTCACCACTAAACAATGCCCCTAAGTGCCACATCTACGTGTCTTTTGAACACCTCCAGGGATGGTGACTGACCACTTCCCTGGGCAGCCTGTTCCAATGCCTCATCACCCTTTCAGTGAAGAAAGTATTCCCAATATCCAATCTAAACCTCCCGTGGCACAAGTTGAGGCCATTTCCTTTCATCCTGTCGCTTGTTACTCAGGAGAAGAGACTGACCCCTACTCACTACACCCTCCTTTCAGGTGGTTGTAGAGGGTGATAAGGTCTCCCCTCAGGCTCCTTTTCTCCAGGCTCAACAACCCCAGATCCCTCAGCTGTTCCTCATCAGGTTTGTGCTCCAGACCCTTCCCCAGATTTGTTGCCCTTTTCTGGATTTGCTCCAGCACCTCAATGTCTTTCTGGAAATGAAGGGCCCAGAACTGGACACAGCACTCGAGGTGTGCCCTCACCAGTGCCAAGTACAGGGGGACAATCACTGGCCTGTTCCTGCTGGCCACACTATTTCTGATCCAGGCCAGGATGCCACCGGCCTTCTTGCCCACTGCTGGCTCGTGTTCAGCTGCTGTTGACCAGCGCCCCCAGGTCCTTTTCCACAGGGCAGCTTTCCAGCCACGCTACCTCCAGCCTGTAGCACTGTGACTCGGGTGCAGGACCCAGCACTGGGCCTTGTTGAACCTATCCTTGGCATCCTTTTCTCCTTCTGCAGTCTCTGGATACTAATTCTACCCCATATGATGCTTACCTGTAAAAGTTCTTTGTTTGCACAGCATGTAGAAGGAGACCTTTTGCAGGTGTAGCAGTACGTGTTATACAGAATATTCATTAAAAATACAGACACGTCTTGATACGCTGACTAAAATCCAAGATAACAACTGTGCCTACCATTCTTATCCTTTGTAATTCCTTAAGTACTTCCAAATAATTTTCAGCACAACTCTCTTTGGGAGGAAGGAGTTGGGAGGGGAAAGAGACAGAAGTCTAGGATACCCACATTTCTAGAAGGTTATAAAACTAAGAATCTGAGGAAATACAAGATGCTGTATGAAAATCCCCTGGGCTATGTTGCAAACCCTAAACCATTATCAGGCATAGTGAGCCTACATGGGGGGAAAGACAAAGCACAGCTGGGGGAGACTTCAGATGGGGTAGTATCTTATCAGTTACCAGGGAATCCAATCTTGCAGCAGCAGGTTTCATTAGTCCTCATGCTCACAGAGCTGCTTTCTTTGGTATGCTGTTTCAGTTGGCAGAAGCAGTGAGGTTTGCAGCCCTCTTGTTTCAGTTTAATACCATGTAGCTGAGTACTGGTTTTGCAACTTAAAAAAAAAAATAAAATTAGTAAAACTAGAGGGACTGTGATGACAGTCTTTATTGTGGGAATACCTGTTAATGCAATTATTTAGGAAATTCAAATTATATTTCGTAGAATTATTAGCAAATTACACTCCTTCCACAGAGATTGAAGGGGGGGAAAAAGGGTTTTTTGGAGTGAATGGTAATTCCTTAATATCTGGTTCAGTGAATAAGTACAGACTGCTGGGCACTGAGCCATCCATTGGAAGGGGTGCTCTTGGGTGATGTCAGTGGAGTTCCATATTTATGAAGTAATGTCTCAAGATAATGCCAGTACAAAACGGAATGCTATTTGATATTTAGGAGAAAAGATAGGCAGGAAAACTTGGAAGTGTAATAAATGTATGTTTGATAACATTCTTTTTGGATCAGAATGTTGTTAGTAATGCCATATTGAGCCTATAGAAAATGAACACTAAAATAAAGATCTCTATAAGCACATTTTCCTGTGGATTTATGCTTGTTTCATAGATAGAATTAAATAAGCTTGAGATTTCCCCTGGTGTTTATGGAATGTTTCAAGAAGAATATCAGCTTACAGAGGTGTATTCTGTGGACTGCAGTTTATACATCCAGAGAATTGCTCACAGAGTACAACCTGACTCATTTTGCAAGCCTTACAGCCCTACACCTTGTTCCACCTCAGTCATAGTCTCCTCTGATTGTTATGGGCCTGATAAACTCATATGCAGCTTTCAAAGAAAGAAACAAACAAACAAAACAAACCCTAAAAACATCTGTGGTGGTTTTTTTCCTATGCTAAAATGCAATTAATGTCTTCACAGGGGTGATTGCTGTGGTGATTTTGGACTGGTCCTACACTAATGACAAAATCCAAGCCTGTGTATTATTGATTTCATGTTTTACCCTTTCTTTCCTACAGGTCGGTTGCAATAACAGGCGTGAACTAATATAAGTTTCACTTAAAATCTTCTAATCTTCTGATTTTGGTGAATGCTATTCAGTGAATGGGTCAGATAAGTCTGAAAACTTGTACTTTTTTCTTACCTTACTACAACGGTCCTCACTTCACCTTTGCAAGTTGTATGCTGGGTTACTACATGGTTAATACATTTGGTATTGCAACATCTGCACCTTGGGCAAAGAACTTCTTGTTTGCTCCAATATTCTTGCAGTGTTTCACTAAGAGGGCAGTTCTCGGGAAGAAATGCACATGCTCTCATGCTCCTGAAAGCTTTTGTTATTAAACAAAGACAAACTGTGTTATTTTATGTGTGTCTGGCAGGCTTTCAGTTAATGCTGACCTCTTTTCCTTCCCTGGGTGTTTGGGAGTTTGTCATTAGATTTTGTGCATTGATTTTTTTTTTTTTTTTTTTTTTTTTTTGGTTGTTGGTTTGTTGGGGTTTTTTGTTCGTTTGTTGGTTTGGCTTTTTTTAAGCAGTTTCCTATTTCCCGGGTGCTGTTCAAAGGAGTAAAATTAGCCTTGTTCAGCGCTTTTGGCATGGGACACCAAAGCTTGATAGCAGTGAACTTCTCAAGTCAGTCTTACAATGATACTTGATATGGTTATATTTAGACTAAATAAAATATGGTGTAGAACCCTTTTCTTGGCTTCTCAGACACATCATATGTACACCCTCATACAGCCGACTGAAGTTGGGGACATGAGGACTGGAATGAAGATGAAGAAGAAAGTGTTTGTGAAGTAATTCAGAGTTGAGGATGGAGAAGGATTGGCTGTTGTCTTTTTTTGTATCTATTTTTAAAATAAAAAGTATTTATAAAAATGAGGGGTTTTTTTTCTTTTATTTAAAGAGAAAAAGCTGAACCCTTTGCTGCTGTTAATGTCTGCAGTGACTTTAAGGGTGATCAGCTGCTTCAGTGTCCAGAATCTGCAGTAGGAACTGATTAAAAAGATTACTGCTCTCTCTGCAAATGTGAAGTTCTGGCTACTTTAGTAATAATAGCTAAAGCTTCTCACTGTATGCAGCTCTGCAATGTTGCCTTTATGGCCACATCCTCTCTCTGCAATATGCAAAACCTGAGAAATACTGCACAGCAATGAAGGTGTGGGGGTGCTGGTTTTCTGTAGTAGTTTTGTAGTTTCTTCTCTTTGGAGTACTGCTCTAGCAGAAAGTTTCTCTAATTCTGTCATGGTTTAGCCCATTCCCCTCAGTTTTAGAGTAGAAGATGGTTAGTTCCAGGTGAAATTCCGGCTAAGTAGCCAATTAGAGACTTCTGNTGCTGCTGTTAATGTCTGCAGTGACTTTAAGGGTGATCAGCTGCTTCAGTGTCCAGAATCTGCAGTAGGAACTGATTAAAAAGATTACTGCTCTCTCTGCAAATGTGAAGTTCTGGCTACTTTAGTAATAATAGCTAAAGCTTCTCACTGTATGCAGCTCTGCAATGTTGCCTTTATGGCCACATCCTCTCTCTGCAATATGCAAAACCTGAGAAATACTGCACAGCAATGAAGGTGTGGGGGTGCTGGTTTTCTGTAGTAGTTTTGTAGTTTCTTCTCTTTGGAGTACTGCTCTAGCAGAAAGTTTCTCTAATTCGCCTATGACATTGAAAATAAAACATGAGGAAAGCTACATTTGAAGCATGGCGGCCTAGCATTTTGCAGGAAACCTTAGATGAACACCAGTGAAATCACAGTAAAAGCAATGCAGTCAGCATTTGACATTTTGTAAATTAATTTTAAAAAACATAGAATTCTAACAGCTTAGACCTATAGCAAATATTCCAGCAGGGATACAAATCTTTCTCTTATTGAGATTGAAATAGAAGTATCTTTGACAGATCTTACATTAGTGCGCATCATCACATGATTCCATAATGACAAGAGAAATAACTATTTTCTAATGAAAAGACGTTCTGATTTTATACCTGGCTTACAGAGCACTGCTTTCTAACCTCTGCATTATATTTAGCTGCCCTGCTTGCTGTGTTAGCATGTCTCCACATATTTCAGTAACATGGTATTGCATTCGCTTTGGGGCAGCTACTACACCAAAATGAAGTAGTTAAGCCTGAAGGGGTTTATATGCAATGTTAAAACTAATACTAACAGAAAAGAAAATATACAGAACATAACTGTGCCTGTGTGTTAGCACAGGGTTCTGCATGCAAAAGCGTAATCGATTTGTACTTTCTTACTCGTTACACTCTGCTTTTTGTGCAGAAAAGAACTTTGTTCCACCCCCTACCTACCTCCTACATCCCAGCTAATATTAAAAGCGGAGACAATTCTATAAAGAAATTATGTTGCTGAGGTCATTGCTTTTATAAAGTACTATCACTTTATGAAGCATGGAAAATGAAGTTGTTTAAAATACTGTTTAATACAGATTGCATAAAATACAACTTTTCTGCTTTCTAATCTGCTTCTTCTCTGATTTCTCCAAATTTCGAGACTGAGGCATCTTCTTTTACTGCTTAGCAGATCTACTCCACGATGAGAACCTTCTAGTTATATTCCCATTTCATAAAGTCATCTGTTTTTCTGGTGGTCTAATTGGTGGTGTTTTTCTTTTTCTTCTTTTCCTCCCATCCAGGTACTGCTATGTGGATATTTGTTAGCAATGACTGATGTGGAATCTACATATGCAGACTTTATTGCTTCAGGAAGAACAGGTAGAAGAAATGCATTACATGACATCCTTGTGTCCTCTCCGGGTGGGAATTCTAGTGAACTAGCCTTAAAGTTATCAGAGCTTGATATAAACAAAGCAGGTGAGTACATTGTGAACTTTCATTACGTATACATAAAACTAAAGTGCATGGTTTATGTGCATGCATTATTCCCTTTACCCTTAGCAACTAAAGTATTTTTTTATTAATCACCGAGGGTCGCCTACAATAAGATTTCATAAATGGAAAGGGTGGTTATCTGCAAGTAAAACATATCACTGAGAAAAGAAAAGTCATTCTTCAGTGAGTACCTAGTGTCAGGGTCTACATAAGAATAATAATTGTATGGAAAGTATAGAGAAGAAAATATGGAACTCTTCATTAAAATCCAAGTCTTCATAATATCCTTTATTGGAAGGTGTCTGGTTTGAAGCCTGTAGGAGAAGCCCATGTGTCTGCTTGAAAGGTTGTTGTGAAATTCATTCTTTTTCAGCTGCCAAAGGACAGAGCAATAGCAATGCATTGTTGTTTGTTTTACCTGGGTCTTTTTTTCTGAGTAAATTGTCTCTTTCTCCTTTCTGCTAATAGTTGGTCCTTCTTCTAAGGTGATAAGTAGCAATGCAATCCGAAATCTTACTTTACCTTTGATATTACCAAAATTTTTAAAGGGTTGTGCACCTTTGATAGAGAAAAAGGATGGACAGTAGACCCTACTTTAATATGACTGTATAATTATTTTCATGTTACATGGGTGGGGGTTAATTAACGTATCTGAAAGATATTAGAAAGCCCTTTTCAGATCTTAAGGAAGAGATGTTTTGCTTATTTTAGTAACAGCAGAAGAAAATTAGTGCAGCAAAGAAACTGTGGATAAGCAGCTGCTCTGTTTGTGCACATAGTTCTCTCAGAGACAACAAGAGTTTTGAGAGGCAGACTCTACACGGGACAGTCAGATGTGGGCAGCATAGCGTTCAGGTGGTTGTAGTGCTGTTTTGAGTGGGGGATTCTTTTTTTTTTGCCTTTTGGACTAGTGTACATCCTATGTGATTCCTTCTGCAGTTGCCAGTTTGGGACCTATAGATTCTAGATGCATGCAATTCTAGCTGGGCAGGGCCTTTAGTTTTTTTGATTTAAAAAGAAAAGCTTTATTAGTATGTGTGTAGGTGTGTCTATTTATTTTAATGTGGGGATAGGTGTAAAATGTTGGAAAAATAGAAAGCAGGTGCCATTTGAAATGCATAATACCAGCCTTCCTTCTTGCTTTAATTTTCTTCAGTCTCAAACTTACAGTTATCAAAATTGTCTTTGATCTTGTCTATTTAGAAGATATAAACAATCTCTAATTTTAAGTTAAGCTGTGAAGTGGTTGTAAGCCAGAACTGTGTTCTCTTGTGAGCTGTAAAAAGAATGTGACTTTGTGCCTGTAACTTATGTTGAAATGCACTTTGTACCTGCAGTTTGCTCTGTAGTGATGAGAATGGTTTAAATAAGGGTTAGCCTAATTTTTAATTCATAAATTGGGAGTCCCTTTAATTCTTGGAGATCCCTTTTGCAGCCTGGGTAATTTAGTCATTGCAGAACAGTGTACAAAGTTGCTCATAAAATTACCTTAGGCAGTAGAAACATAGAAATTCCTACATACTTCTGCAGGAGGTTATGCAGTTGCAGTTAGACATAATGAAAATGTATTTAAATTTTGTATTATTAGTACACCTAGGTGCCAAGTAAAAACCTCCAGACCAAAAGTACTGAAAAAGATATTGTCTAACCTAGCACTCGTGTGAGTATTAATGTATTACTCCATCATGTCTTTCCAAACCAAGAGAGGCTAACAAACATTTTGCATGCCAGATCCCAGTTCAGAATACATTAGTGCTTGTGGGATGCATATATGCATCACACCTGACAGGATTAAGAGGAAACCACATGTTTGGGGGTTATATCTTATTTCTTTCGAGATGCATGTCAAACAGTTTATGCTAAGTACTACCTAATTATATAAATATAGACATACAGTTTTGATTCTTTCCTTTTCTTTTTCCTTTATTCTTATCACAGCTACACGCATTTTCTTGCAAAACGGCAAGTACATTTCCTCCCAACTGCACGAAGTAACGGCAGAGTAGGATAATGCAGGTGTTAAAGAAAAAAAAGGTGGTTGTAAAACATACGTAAATTAAATTACCCAAGCATGTTTAGTACATTCACTTTGAAAAGCCTGCAGATACATCTCCTGTACGTTCTCCAGAGCGGCTTTGAATGGCACTAGGCAGTGAGGCCGTGTTCAGAGACCACGTATTTGTCATGCAGTAGTCAATACCTGAAGGGAGTGTTGGTTAATCCCCTCTTCAATAAGCCAACGACAGATAATCAAGAATTTACTTGTAATACTTATAATTATGTATAATACATATAATTACTGTATAATACTCTCCCTTCAAAACAGCTGTCCTAGTTTTCTTTGTCCATAACAAGCTAACAACCTGCTATTATTTATGAAATGTACATATTTAGAAAACCTCAAAATACAGGTTCCAAGTACTCTGTGTCAACACATTTTATCTAAATCTAGTAAAAGCAACACTAGGTGCATCTGGTAAGTAGAATACTGCAACAGAAATCATAAGAAAAAAGGCAAAAGAAAGATCTTAGTAGAAAAATCAACAGCCTGCTCAACAATCTCAAGGTAACCAATGCAATCCAAAAAAACCTGGTATTTAGATCATCTTACCAGCAATTATAGCTAAATGAAGCAATAAGGAGAAACTACAATGAAGAACAAGGACCAATCTCTGCAGATCTAATCTCCAACACTAACTGCTCATTTTCTAGGTGCTACAGAACACTAGTGGAAAGGACACTTTATTGTAAAAGTTGTAGTGATCCAACCATCTACAAAAATCGGGGATAATAGTGTGTTGAAGTCATACAGAACTGCAATGAAGGACTGATTGTAGAAAATTGTGATTAAAAGTGATTTTAGTTCATTGTAGAAATGTTTTAGGTGTAATCATGGGAAACAGTGATGAACACTGTATAGACAGTTATGTTACAGGAAGAAAAAATAGTTAAAAGCTGCACATTAGCAGGACTAGTAACTGTTGCCAGCTTACCACCTCACACAACTGTATGGTGACTTGGAATATTGTATTATTTGGTTTCGTTTCCTTTTTTAATACTTCCTGCTGGTTTCAAAACGCTGTGTAAGAATTGCAATCTTACTCTAAAGACCTTAGAGCTATCATATTTTAAAGGAAGAATAGTTCAAGAGTGTGCTTTGGCAATTTTGGGATTCTCCAAACTTAGAAGCAAATTTATTTCTGTAAACATGTTTTATAGCCTTTAGTAGAAGAGGTCTACCAGCAGAATGAAGTATAAAGTACCAAGACAGTGTGTTATAGATTAAATGGATTTAGACTAATGAGTTTTTCAGTGAGTTGAGAAGAACATTAGAACCTTAGTGCTCTATCTCTGAATCTTTGTGCTCCATGTTTAACATTTAGGTAGTGAAATGTTTAGGCTTTGTGTCCAGGATGATTTTTCTTTTAAACACAAATACCTTGCAAAGTTGTTGGTTGGTTAGTTGGGTTTTTTCTTAGTTTTGGTTTGGGGGGTTTTTTGATAAGAATTCTTCCAGGAAAGTTTGGCTTGCCCAGCTAGCATAAGGGATATTAAAGACTTCATAGTAGTCAGAATAAATGGAGGACAGAGCAGGCAAAAAAAGGAACAAAACTCCCAAGATTCCACTTATCTGGACTTTTGCAGTATCAGAGCAAATGTAGGAGGCTTTGTAGAAAGTGATTGGACAACTTTGGCAAAGGGACTTCTATCCAATAGTAAATAATTGCATGTAGATCCATCCTGATGGAATCCTTTCTAATTTGAGAGATGAAACTGAGAAATCATTTTCTGAGAAAGTGCCTTGCAAAACAAGTGTTTATTTATTACTCAACCCATAATGAACAGAATAAACCTCACTGTTTAATAGCTTAATCAGCTTTCCATACAACTTTTCATCAGGTTGAATTTGATAATTCATGATGCTTTCTGAGGCATTTTCCTGCCTAAAGTAGTCGTGCATCCACAAAACACAGCTCTCATGTCTAAGCTGTTGGCAATGCTCTTTGCAATGCAAAGAACTTTTTTCCATTAGCAATGTGCCCTTTCTTCTACACAGAAAAGAAAGCATGTTTATGGTGCTTATTCTATAAACAGAAATAAAACTGCAGATGTACAGTGTGACATGAAATGAGGAAACAATAAATATCTGCATTGATAAACCTACTTTTATTCTAGAGATCTATAAATTAACGTTAGGAGGCACTACTACCTCTGTTTAGACATCTTTACAACCTAGCCATGGAATTTTCTTCTCTTAACTACTGTGTCAAGCCAGTTCAGTATAAATTACTCAGAATCCTTGCAAGATACAAGAAACAACGTACGTCTTAACATTATTCCTTGTACACAGGATGTATTCTGTTCCTCACATTGTTCTGAGGTTTGCAGTGAGACAGCTGGACTGAACGCTGTAGGATGTGGAGCTGAAAACAGACACACAGAACAAATACAGCTTTAACAAGCTATTGCTTTTATTGAAGTTGCATCTTTTTATGGCAAACTGTGTTCAGACTTGGTGCAATGAGGTTTCTTTCTCTTATACTATCATAGTATGATAGTAAATAAATTTTCAGAAATACTCTACTGTTTTTGTTAAATTCTTTAATTTCTAACTACTTTAGGTCTTTACTAAAAATAGTAGTGGTGATTAACTAGGAGTTTACTTCTCAAGAGACGCCTTCAAAAACAAAGTATGGCTATCTTAGTAGTACAGGGTTTCATGTTTCAGTTTTTACGTTGTTTTTGGAACTGATGGATGAGCAATCAGGGTTCTGGAAGCAAGATCTCTTAATTTTAGGGTGAATTACTCATCCTTTTCTTCTGTGTTATAGAAGGAGAAGGAGATGCACAACGAAATCCAAGTGAGCAGACCGGGGAGGCCCAAGGGGAGGCAGCAAAGCAAGAAAGCTGACATCCAACTTTGACCGAGTGGAGCAGCTGCTGGATGTTTTCAGACTACAAGAGTGTGCAGGAACAAATTTGTTTCCATGAGCAAGCTGTTAGAAAAGAAAGTGCATGTGTCTTCACTGCTGGAACCCACTCAACACAATGCTAAAAATGGGGGTACAAGCTGTGACAGAAGACAGAATCTCTACCTCTGTCATTAGCAATGGTTGAACATGTACTGAATTTTTGGGATAGTGTCATCAGATGGATCCCTTCATAATGACTCGATGGGAGCACTTTTAGAAAGTAGAACAGGTAAATCTTGTAGCAAATGGCCTTTGAAACGTCAGAGGATCTAGCTGTGTATCTTAAGCAAAGGCTTGTGTGATCCTCAGTTTAAAATTCTCTGGCCAAAGTGTTTGCCCATTATAAGAACTGTAAAGAAAGCACTGTTTTTAGAACTTTGCATCTGTTTTACAGCTCTGTTATTTACAATGGTTTTTGTATTGTACAACTTAGATGCTCCACACTGCCCCTTCTCAACTGCTTATGAAGAGTATTTCTGTTACTGTGAATTTTTCTACCACGCGTTTTGAAAGGGCTGGTTTTTTTGCATAAGGTGGTGATGTGCACATGATAGATCTAAACATCAACTGCTAAATTGATTATGCCTAAACCTAAATGACTCAGCAACACTCTGATTTGTTACTAGATGAGCCTTCAAAACGATTTGTTAATGTGAATACTTGAGTGTGTGTTGTGTCCTTGGTACAGTTTTGCCACTCGCCTGTAGTTAGTTGCATATCAGAGACTCAAATTAAATCTTTTGTGTTATTCTTCCTCATTTTTCTAATTTTACTCCCAATTTCTTAATCTTTCTCTGAGATATTTTTTTAAAATGTTAGTCGAAGCATTTTATTGTTATGGTAGTTTTAAGAATACATTTATAACATTGTATGGGTTAAAATTCAAACAAATTCCATGGTGCTAGAGGTTTTCTTGGTTCACATTGTTTATGATGGGCCTTGTTTACACATGAGAAAATAACTGTCATAGGTTATTGCCTATTACGTATTCTGAAATGAGTTTTAAAATGCAGGATAGTCCAACTTCGGATCATGGGCTGGATCCAGCCAGGGGACAGTTTTTACTATTCCTTGTCTTTGCCTCAGTGGATCAGGCTGTTGAGTTTGCCCAGCCAGTAGCCTGTTACTGATGCACCAGCACAGCCAAGTGCTAGAATTCACTACAACAGGCTTTCAGCTTGGAGTTGGGAAGGGAAGCGAGAGACTTGGCATCTAGCACCCAAAAGACTCGATTTTTTTCCCCATTTCAGCTATTCCAAAATGAAAGTCCAAACTGGACCTTCATCAAAATACCAGGATAGTTTGTCCATCCAGGACATAACTTAAAATATCTACAAATTAATAACCTGTTCTGCAGTAGCTATTGCTTATTGCTTTTCTTCCCCCCATCCTGCCCCAATGAACAAGGCCATACATGAGGCTGAATGCTGCAAAATGGGGCAGCCACACCTCTGTGTGACTAAGGTGAGTGAAGAGAGTGACTGATAGTAAACCATGGCAATCACACAAGCACCAATCACAAGGTCAGAAGATTTGTTTTCATTTATTAACAGGAGGTGATGTCACTTTCTTTATATATAGTATATATATTATATATATTTTTGTGTTGTTGGTTTCAAATGTTACGCACTTTTTAATGTTTGTAAACTTTTACTAATGAATAGTGTGATTGCTTCCTGAATATATTAATCATCAGTTGACAAAACATCCTTGTGGCCACAGCTGTTTGTTTCTACCATATGTATCATAGTACTTGTCACCTGAAAATCTTTTGTGAGGTCTGTGGAGAAAAAAAAACCCACTTCTGATCAGTATTTTGAGATCATTTATTAGTGTTAATAAAAAACAAGCCAGTAGTATGCTTGTGGCTCATTAGTGTAATATTAACTCTCACCTTTTAGTGTTTGGAAGCTGAATGCCTTGCTTCTTACTAGCTGTCAAATGCCCTATCTTCTTGGTAACAGAAGTAGTCCATTTGCTTTGAAAACACTGTTACCCTTAAACTAATTATTTATTCATTTGTTTCACTTGGTGTTCCTTTCAAACTTAACACATTATTATGGACTTTTTTTTTTCAGTTGTTTCTCTCCCTTTTGCTCTTGCATCAGGTCTTTAGGCTGAACTGGTTGCCCCTTTGTCATGGACTACTTACTGTCAATCTAGCAGAAACTCCAGAAGGAAATAAGATTCTAGAGTTTTTCTATAGTGTTACTTTACTGAGGATCCATGAAGCATCATCAGTAAAATATTGCGGAAAAAGGCAATAGTGAAATAAGTATTTACAGTACATTAAAGTGATGGTTTTCCTTATTTTCCTTCAGTGCTTTATTTCAGTACACTTTCCTTCTTAATTCTTTTGTGTTTTAAATAAAATTAATTTCAGCCTTTCCTCTCTATTTTGTACCTGTTTCTTCTATTTCTCATCTTGTTTTCTATTGTTTTTAAAGAAATTATGGAGGCCTCTGCTGGTTTTTGAAAAACATCTCCTTGTGATGGAAAATAGAACTGCCAATTTTATTAGAGTAAAAGGCTGTTTATGTTCCTCTTCCCCCAAAAGTGTGTGAGTGCTTGCTTTGTCACTTGAACTCTGCTTGCTCTCCTAATTTGGGATATTTCTGTAGCATCTATAAGCAGGCCTCACTTAATGTAATGTGATTAGTCTGTGCCAAGTCACAGCACTGCATCTTGAGTATTATTGTGAGAAATGAAAGACCGGTTTTATTACAAGCAAATGAAATGAACATCGAATATTAACAGTTATTTTAGATTTCTTTTCCTCATTACTAACCTATAGGCGTTCCGCGGAGATTGTAAGGTATCCATTTCAGTTCTGAGATGTATGCCAGGGACTGAGCGTACGGGAATAGGGCAATTACATGTAGTTCCCTCAGCCCCCCCACCACGTGGTGGACCATGCGGTCAGATGGGGGCTGCCATGGTGTCTGAAACCTTACCCCTGGCATGGGAGGGGGCACAGGAGAGCCAATCCGAAGAAGAGAAATGCCCTCCCGTGTCATAAACAGGGTTGGACCTTGAAAATGTTTAAAAAGCGGGGTTTATGAATTGAGAGGTGTGCTTTTGGTACATCTTGGACCTGAGCACCCAACACGTGTTGTAATTAAATTTCCTTAATTTTTATTTTCTTTGTTCTGTGGGTATTTTTCTTTTCTATTGCCAAAAATTTTAAATAAGGATATTTTCCTAACATTATTATTACCAAAGCAATTACAGGAGAGCTAGTTGAAGTATACTCACACTTTTACTTCTGTGTAATTCCCTGTATTATAACAGGGACACTGGTGGCAGAACTGGACTTTGACTGGGTTATTTTTCCTTTTACCAAATATCTTTTTCAGTAAGCCTGACACTCTGGCTTCTGTTCCAGTGTCTTCTTCATATTGTATTGTTTTCGTGATAAGTAAAAACTTGATTTTTTTTAATCCATGATTATCTTAGAAAGATCTTCCCAAAAATCTATATAAATTCAACAGTGTTAGTTCTGGAATATCATACTCCTTAAAGGTTTGGCTTTGGTGGGATGGTGGAGGTTTGTTTTTTTGGTTTTGGGTTGGTGATTTTTTGTTTGTTTGTTTTACTGTCTCTTTAGATGGATGTTTTTGGTGCTTCCTTCACCCTGCTGGACATCACTTAAAACGCCTCTGTACTCATGTTCTTTTGTTATATAATAAAGTCTATGACTATGTCTGCAAGCATTCCACTTGCAGGGTTTAGGTTACCTGTCCACTTGAAACACACAGATTTTAGAACTAGAATTGGACAGAGATATTGGCATTACTTTCTTCTGCTTATTTCCATTAATGTTGGCCATGTGCTTCGAAGAGCACATGTTAAAACACAGCAGCAAGCACGTACATACTGTTACTTCATCGGACTATCATTTTAAGCCAAAAGTCCACCATGACCTTCCATACAAAAATTATTAAATAAATATGAAAAAAGTTAGTATACTGATTGCTACTTGGCTGTGTAATTTCCCTTGCCATGTTTTTTTTTTTTTTTCCACAATTTTGAAGTGGGGGAGAAAGTGTATCCTGGTATGAGTGCAAATGGATAATTATCTGGTGCTCAGAAGGAGCAACTACCAAAGTGGTTAAGCTGGAACTTCTACAGTATTAACGCCTTTCTCAGCTAAACTGAAGAATTTCAGATGTGCTTAATGTTTGTGTTTTATGTCTCAGAAACATCAGGGAATTTTGTGCAAAGGAAAGACTGAGAGCTGCTGTTGAGACTGAGCACAGTTTGCCTTGACTTTGACAGTTTGCCTTACCTCAGCAGTATTCCTGTGTTGAACTGCTGTATTTTTGTCCTGACTTGTTTATTTGTTTTGCTCTGCCTCTTCTTCTGGCTGGTGTATTTTCTATCTCATTCTTCCCTCATGTAAAACAATATTCTAGAAGTATATGGGTATGGAGTGCCGTATTTCTGTATATTTGAGTGACTTAAGTCTTTGTAGTGCAAAGGTTGTTTCACTTTATCTTTTTGACCAATGTGCAAAGGGGTATCTGTTCCAACATTCTCATTGTGAGAGAAGCAATAGAGCCAGGAAGGAAGTGTGAATTCAAGAAGATAGGATGGCAAAAGAGGGAAGATATCTTTTCTTAATAGTAAGGCAGGTGGGGCTCAGTGCAGAAAATAGCTTTCTTCATCATATGATGAACAGTCAGGATGAACAGTCAGCTAAAAAAGGGGCAAGTTGTTCAACTTCAGATGATATTTTGATTTCAGAACCAACTTCAGTTTATCAACAGAAGCATTCATAAATCTGTGGCACTTAACCCTTGAGACCAATCATAGCATCACCGGGTTCTAATGAAAGAGAATGAGAGATTTCTTTGAAAATTAACTCCCATCTCAACCAGATCCAATACAATAGAACACAGAAATAATTAACAGCTAATAAAATTACAGAAATCAAGATAGCAGCAGGAACATTCTCACTGTTCTCTGCAGGCTGAGGCTGAACTTATTTTTTCCCTCAAGAGAGTAGGGACAGAAGTAATCAATATGGATTTTTGGTACTTTTCCAGTATTTCATGTAGCATACTGCCAGTATCTGAGAGAAAATAATGGTCAAACAGTGATCTGGACAAATAAGATAACTGGGTACTGGATTGGTTCCTATTGCTGTTAACTCACTATCTAATAATGAGTTACATAGTGAGTTAACTAGGGAGTGTTAATAAGAACAAATCTTAAAAGCAGAGAGTAAAGCTAAACAAAAATATAGTTCGCTCATGCTTACAAAAAGTGTCCCTGTCTTCTGACAGCAGGAGAACTTCACACTGTCTTTCTACGTTGATTCTTACATTATGGCTTGGAGCTGCTGATGTTTTAGGATGGAGGGCAGGACAGACTTGTCAACACATGACATCTATGTACAAATGATCTCGTGTTTTCAGGCAACACATACTTCAGTACCCTGAAACCAAGTATTTATAAAAAGACAATGCAAGTGGTGACTTGCTTATGAGTTCTTAAGGTAAGCTTTTAGCAAATTAGCCATCAGTGTACACTTTCGCCTATTTGCTCTCAAGGCATTCTCTGGTGTTGGTCCGTATGCTAGTTTGATAGGTGATAGCCTTATAAACATTTGACTGAGGCAGATGATCTTAAATGCTCCCACAATGTTTGAGACAAAAATACTTGAGTGCTCCCAAAATGTCTGAGACAAAAATCCACACCACTTTCATCCAATAGCAAAGACAGATAAGTGGTTTGTATTTGTTAAATAATAAACCTGTTGTATCAGTGGTTAATCAGTTAATGCACTACCAACACTTCACGTAAATTTGGGGAGGGAGGGGTAAAAGGGGGGATAAGGTTTGCAGCCTGAAAACCATATCCTCACTGAAGTGTGACTACAAAATTAGATCTGGAAAACTTAAAAACCTTTTAACATTTTAAGAAGTTTTGCCAAACCCATACAGCATGCCATTGTATTTGGAAATCTTTTACAGGCTAATGATTTCTTTTGAACAAGGATAGCATGCACTTCATCAAAACACATTGGATAGAAGATGTAGAAATGGTCAATCTGACTGTATAGCCATGAAAAAAGTGTCATTCCTGTACATTACCATCCATCACAGCATCTGCAGGCGGTGCTTGTGACTTGCAACACACTATATTTTAATTTGGTTGGAACAGGATTTTCAAGAGAACCTGTGGAGTATATCTGAACCATACCTTCTATCACCAGGCAAGGCTGATCATATTTTTATCAACTAATTATTTCTTCCTATCTGATGTTCAGATGAAAATTTATTATTCACTTCAAAGTATCCTTTGAATATCCATGTGGTAATAAAAATGGCTCTGCTATAGGCTGAAGTCTAATAGGATGTCTTGTCATTTGTAATGTCCTATGGATCTGTACATATTTTATGTGTATATTTGCACTGCAACTACACTATGTATTTTCCAATTAAACATCACAGATCAAATGGAAATATGTAACATAAAAATATTGTGCGATATTTAACTTTTTTAAGTATAGTCTCCTCTTTTCCTGGAAGTTATACACAAGTAAAAATAGGACACAACTTACGTATTTCAGTAAAAGAAAAAATCTTTGTTTCCACAGCCTCATCTTTGATCCTGCAATGCAGTCAAAATGTAGACTGTGTAACATCTGATTATAGTCATCATTTCCCTAGCAACAGACTGATATCTTCATTCAATACATTATAAAGTATATTTCAGAGAACAGGGCATGCTGGAAGGGATGAAAATGAATGACTTAACAGGTCTTTTTCTTCTGTAATCCTCTCATCCGTGGAAAGAATTAAGAACTCTCTCTGGACACAAACACGGCGTCCTCATTTGTTGGAAGTGCAGACAGCAACGGTATATAATTATAATGATCCTATAGAAACTGCTACCACTGTGGTGTTGTTATGGAGCCCTCCTCCCCCAAAAAATTAAAAAGAGACAAGTACCCCGGAAAGGAACCGATAAATAGCACACGGACACCTCCTGGTGGCACCGGGGTGTATTTTTAATAAGAAGGATTTGAAATTCAGCCAATGGGAACAGAGGCCAAACAGCCACGATAGCTTTGGGATGATTAAGGTGTCGAGAAAAATCTTTGAAAATTATGCAAGCAAAGTATTGTAATTGCACCTTTTACATGATTAAAATATTGACTTGTACCACTCCTTAAAGTGTGTCATCTGGTCCAACCCCTCTGCTCAAGCAGGGTCATCCTACAGCACCTTCAGTGGTACTTGATATGATTTTGAAAACTTTTCTTACATGAAAACTTGAAAACTTTTTCATATGTGAAAAAGCTGTGTGTGGATGGGGTTGTGCCAGTCACTTTATTTTAAAGGGACAGGATGACATGTATTCATACTGTATTTCATGTTATCATATTTCTTTGCACTCACGTGGTAGAAGGAGGCAGAAGATACCTGTCAGCTTGAAATATATTTCCACCTATACCATGATCTTTTCTGTATGAACATTTGAGTAGTGCTGCAAAGTGACTATAACAGAAGACCTGGCATAATGAATTATACCAGTGGTACTGTCTGGAACTGAACATGTTATTTAATAGAATTCAATACACTTACATGTCATCTATTACTTTTTTATCAATATGTTTCGTACACATTATTAAACTGATTTCCTTTTTTACTATTTCTATATATTCATATACTGACATGTCTCTAGTTTGTTTTGCCACTTTCTGAAGACTTAGTACATTGCTTGTTTGAGCCTGAGACATCTGCTTTTAATATTATTATGCTTATTAAATATTAGCTCATTTGTCCTATTTGAATAAAATGAAAAGGCTTTCTGAACATTTTTGTATAGAAAACATGCAGTTTCAGAGAAGCATGGGTCCTCTGTAGGTAACAGCTTCAAGGTGAAAATTCAGGTTTTGTTATTCTGCATTTTTGTCTACAGAATAGAGAACGCTTAGCAAGGTTTCAGAAAGATCATGCTGAGGCTTTTTTTCATAATACGGAGGCCTTCTGACTAAGAAAATCGATCTTATCCCAATACTCAGCCAGGAGTAATAGGTTTCTGCCCAGTGAAGAAGTGAATGAGTTCAGACCAGTGAAAGGCTCCCTTTCTTACTACTTTTTTCTTGAACCATGAAGATCATTGATAAAATATTGATTAAAATATAAAGCATGTATTTATATCTCTACCTATATATCTTTATTTATATCTGTATCTACATCTAATCATGTGGATTATATATAGCCATGTGGAGATATACTAAGTACATTTATACAGATATATAGATCTATATAGATGAGTATATATTGCATATTACGTATCTCTATAATGATGTAAGTGTACAATTTCCCAAGCAGACAAATCATGTGACTCAGTAACTACAATCACATGCCAATTCACTTATTATTTTTTCAGTTCCAGCAGTAGGAAAAGCAGAACACATTTTTCTTGAGCATTATGATACCTCAATAGTCCAGGCAGGATAAATTATTTTTGGCTTTATTCAAATGTCTTTGTAATGGCACGTTAGCATTTATATTCCAGTAAAGATAATACACCAAGAGTTTTGCAAATACGTTACAGGACAAGGGAGCAATTTTATCTTAAAAGCTTTTGTGCTGCAGTGTGACAGCTTGGGCTTTGAAATTTGTGATTTCCATGAACCAGTCTGCCAGGCTGCATCACAAGGAAGTATGAATGTGCTGTACATGAAGTGAATTTGCAGCATATAACCTTGAAGCTTCACACATGGAAAAGGTTAGCCCTTTCTTTCTGTTACCGTCTTTTAGCCATAAACCAATATGCTCACTCATCCTTACCAGAGAGCTGAAATAAACAGTGGAGGGAAGCATTCTCCCACAGGGCTTGTTTTTGATTAAGTTCGTTTAGTGGCTCTAAGTATGGCCACTGAGTATGAGACTCAGAACTGCCTCCTAAACCCTTCATTCTTACAGAAAATTGAGTTCCTACTCTTTTAGACAGCTATTCACCACTTTTACCAGTGATCTTTTAAAGTCAAAACTCAAAACCTTAAGTAAGAGACCTAAACATAGCTCAGGGTCCAGATTCTGTTTCCTTTTGTAGTTGAAGGTAAGATCTCTTCCTCTTTCCTGTTGAAGCCATAGAAACTGGGGGGACAGAACCAGGCCTGACAGAGTTCAAGAAGCATTTGGATAATACCCTAAGGCACATGGTGTGACTTTTGGGGATGGTCCTGTGCAGGACTAAGAGTTGGACTTGACGAACTTTGCATATTCTGTAATTCTGTGAAACTTTGGGTCATTTTGCTCTTTTAAGAAAGTACCTCAAGAATACACGAGACAAAGAAAGGGTCAGATGATCACAGAAGTACACTGTGTCTTAGTTGAATAGTCGTTCTTAGGATGCCACTTACTCAAAGGATGTAGCAATAGTGCCTGTTTCCACAACAGTTTGAAGACTAAAGCTTTGATCCGTAACATCAGAGATTTAGAATAATTCCCATCCATTGTCTGAGGCTTTGAATCTCCATTGTCTACCTTCCAGGCAAGAAATTATTTCGGTGCTGAGAGTCTCAAGCCTTCCTTTTAAAGCATTTCCCTAACGCATAAAAAGAAATTAAAGACCTTACTTACTTTCTCCCAGATGAATGCCCTAACCACTAGATTACCTCACAATCGGTCCAAAACTATCCTGATTATTTTCTTCAAGGAAACTGGGAGGATTGATAATCTCATCTTCAAAGGAAACTACTCAAAGGAATTTATATACTTAATAAGAGCAGTCAAGCCAAAGAAGAGAAAGGCACCCCCAAGCCCAAAGGCAGAGATTTACATCCTTGACAAGCAGCTCTTAAACACCAGTTAGTGCTCTTCTTTACGTACTTATGTACAGGCACAAGACTTCCGCAGATCCCAGTTCTATGCCCATAACCCAGAGTCAGTCTAGGCATCCTCAGAGGACAGAGAATTCCAATAGTTGCATCCTCCTCATGAACACAGTCCAACTCTTGATAACTCTTCAGCTCTCACACGAGCGATCACAAACCCCATAACTGATCTGAAATTTAGATATAACCAACATTTTCCCTCCATCAACAAGAATGATGAAACATCCTTAAACTATAACTATTCAACCAAGTATTGGCACCCAGGAGCAGATTTCCTTCTGGCATTAATATTCCAGGCACATTTTGAGAGAGGTTAGTGACAAACAGCTGCTTTTGAAGCTGTCAGTTACTCACTGCTTCCCCATCCTAGAGTCTTTGCCTTTATAACACAACCTGCCTTTTTCATGTATGATGTTTCTAGTTCATAAAAAATCCCAAAATACCCTTTATCAAGAGGAACATACAACTGGAAGAATACAATTTACATGCAGAAGAAGGGAAAAAAAATCTACAAAACCACTGGAGTTAGTGGTCATTAGCAACTCCAGTTCCAGAAATGCTGAGCTTTGTCCCCTGACTAGTCCTGCTGGTCACAAAATGTGTTACCTTTCTGTTCCATCTGGGACTGGACCTCTCCAACAGCAAGTCAGACATCACAAACTGAAGCATCTTCCAAGAATTGTACAGACAAGTCAGAATTTTGTTTTTGTGAATAATTGTAGATGACCTTTTCCTCTTTTATGCTTCACCTTGTCCCATTTCATGTTTTAAGTCCTGAAAGTCTGAGTTATGGAGTGAGATCCTTTTCTTTAAGAGTTTCAGAAAGCCATTTGTAGTCATCCTTTATATAGTCAGTCACAAGGCAGATGGATGCAGCAGAGCATATAGCAAGCTATGAAGTCACATAGCAGATGGATACCTATTGAGGCAATCACAGATCTCATCTTCCTCGTTTTATTGAAAAAACATTCCTTGTCAAGGTTTTCCAGCGTTTTTCTTGATTGTATTGCCCTAAGGAAAGAACACTTACAAAACTCCTGTAAGCTAGTGCTGTGTACCCAAACCAATAAAAGCTTACACTTCTGGGGACCTAAGTAGAAAGGAAGGGTAGCACTGCCAGTCAGGCGGAATGTTCTCTCTGGGCAGAGGCTCAGATGCCAAAGGACTCACTCTGGCAGCACAGGCTTTACTGTTACCACTTTCATAAAGTCTGATTTGGAAGAGGCTTCTGCAGAGAGAGATCTGCTCTCAGTCCCTGACCAAGGCTAACAAATTTGGAAGGACTCACCAATGAAAAAGCTATAATAAATTATTACTTCATGCATTACTAAAAAGCTCTGCGTGTGAATGCCTTTCCTGTTTAATATAATATTACAATAGCTTGTATAAGAAGGAAAATGAGTACTCTATCAGGACCTGCCTAGAATTTCAGGAAGGTTGTTAGGTGAATAGCACTACAATATTTGAAATGGTATATGACCACATCACCATGTTTCACTCTCTACTCCTACTTACAAGCGTTCTAACTGAGCTGAACCTTTACAACGTTAGGAATTCAACTTGAATAAAGAACAGGGGCATTTCTACACAACTACTTAAATCAAAATCCTCTTTGAAATGAAGGAGAGGTTTGCATAGTAACTATCACAGAATAATGTAAGAAACTATGAGAATGTGAGGTCAGATCTCAGGCTGATGGCTTTGGAAGCACATACTGAACCCATGAAAGGATAAAAGTGAGCTTTAGCATCTCCTAATAACAAGGGGTCACATTTTTTTCTATGCCAATTATGTGGGTGTAACCTTCTTTAGTCACAAAGTCAAGAACTCAGGTCAAGGCTATTAAGACCAAATACCACTTTTCCAGTTCCTATTAAGGGACAAAAATTTCACATCTTGCAAAATGAAAGGCTTATTTTGTTGTTCTGATATTCAGTGCCAATGCTTGCCCACATCAAGTCACCTAGTTTTGGTTTTATATACCTTTCAGTCTTTATTATTTAGAATGCAGCTGGACCGGGGGGAAATTTTTCTTACCTTTAAGAATGTCCTTCCACTCACAAAAAGCCTTTCTACTGGTCATTTAAAACAACTGTAGCTGAAGATGATTACTGGAAAAGGAAGAATCTTTATTTCCAAAAATAAATCTTGTCTTTCTGAAAATGAAGCTAAAATAGTTTCCTTGACAAGTCCTACAATCATATTGCATGGCTTCCTACACCTGTAGAAAACTTTGCATCTGACAATATCTCTCCACAAAGAATTACTAATAGAAAGATAAGGACAATAGATCTTCTGTACCACAGCAGCACAGCAGCATCCAAATTCAGCCTCCCTGCTGTTTTTGTAGTCGTTTAATGACCCATAGGAGTAAAGAGGATGTTTCATAACAGTGTTTTCCTTTAAAATGGTGTTTCCTCAGACTTGGAATGGCAGGAGTTTTAAAGTTGTAAACAAAAGGGGTTGTGATGGGACAGGGAAAGAAATCATTTCTCTCTAGCAAACAAAAAAGGGGAGAATTTGCCTTAGAGGGTGTTCATATGCTATTTTGATGGCAAGTACAGATTTCTGAATTCACAGTGCAATTCAACAATGCAGAGCTCCTGTAAATTACTGTACGAAGGAGAATACTGCATGCTGATTCATATCTCCATAGATATGAAACAGGGACCTCATCTCTCCTGCTAGAACTAAGAAATCTGTTATACACAAAAATAGCTACACAGTAATTGTAAACCATTGGCAAGAAAAAAACAATTGCCTCAAAGAACATCAGTGACAGCATTTGCTTCTAATTTTTGGTTTTGTTTTTTGCAATAATAATAATAATTTTGTTAGCAATAACCAGATGTTTATGCATCAAGCATATTAACTGAACTGGCACAGACACAACTATAGGATAACATACACAAAAGATGACTGATTAAGGAAATGGATGATTAAACACATCAGCTGATGGAAATTACACTTGAGATTTCTATGGAGGACTTACAGGGAAGTACAGAACTTGGAGGAGCTAAAATGGAAATCTGAATCCACGGTTTGAGATCAAAAAAGTTTGGGGTCTGAATGGAGGGAAACTGAATGACCTGAGAGATATCTACTCATTCATAATACACTGTAGTCCTGATGTCAAAATAATAGTGCAAAGGTTCCAGGCTCTGCCAGGAACTGTGCTGAACTTCTATGTTTGGAACTAATTAATAGAATCACAATATGGCTGAGGAGGGAAGGAACCTCTGAAGGTCGTCTGCTCTGACCCCCCTGCTCAAGCAGGGCCACCTGTAACAAGATGCCCAGAACCATTTCCAGGTGAGTTTTGAAGATCTCAAAGAATAGAGACTCCATAACCTCCCTGAGCAACCTGTGCTAGTCCTCAGTCATCTTCACAGTATAAAACTGTTTCCTGATGTTCAGAGCCTCCTGTGTGTTGGTGTGTGCCCACTGCCCCTTGTTCTGTCACTGAAATTAGCCTGGGTCTGCACCCTTTGCCCCCTCCCTTCAGATATTTATACACATTGATGAGATCCCCCAACCCTTCTCTTCTCCAGGCTGAGCCTTCGCAGCTCTCTCAACCGTTCTTTATTAGACAGACGTTCCGATCCCTTCACCATCTTGATGGCCCTCTGCTGGAAGGCCCAGTATGTCCATATGTCTGTTGTACTGGGGAATCCAGAATGGGACCCAGTACTCCAGGTGTAGTGTAGTACTCACCAGTACTGAGTACCAATGCTGAGTGCAGCAGCAGGATTTCCTCCCTTCATCTGCTGGTAATGCTTTGTCAGTGCAGTCCAGGACATCACTCTTTCTTTGCCATAAGGGCAAAGGCACTAAGACTTGAGGTAACTTGATCTTGTAGGACTGGTCTTTAGGGAGGGTATGCCTATTTTTAATATGGGCTAAAGGCTACATTCAACAGGTATACGGAGTGCTGACTTGTAAGACACAAATGGACCTTGCTTTACAGTGACTCAGCCACCATGCCCTAAGCAAAACTGCATTTGTCTTCTTTTACTGCAGGCACTTTAAAACCCACTTAGTCACCTATTTATCTGAAGTGCAAATAGCCCTCGCTCCCCAAGACATGGCTGAACAGCCTCCATCTGTCCCAACTGCACATGGTGATTTTATGTTGGACACTGGGTGGATGAGAGACCCTGGGGTACTTTGAGATGCCCAAGAATCTCCTTCCACAACATCAAATCACGTTTGTATGACACTTTAGCATAAGTTGGGTTTCAGGAAAAGGTAGGTACAAGCAATCAAATCTCTATTGATTGTGCTCTCCCAAATTTTGTTTATGGTACATAAAATGTATGCATAAAATGTATACATAAAATGTATGGACATATCCAAGCCAGAACAGAAAAGCAAATGAGGAGCTGGCCTCATTTGTTTCTGCTTACAACACAAAAATCAGTGAGGGGAATAATAACCAGAGGAAAGCAAGGAACCTGAAGTTGCAGGAGGAATTCTTGAGAGCAAAGTTCTGGAAACATGTTTGAAAACCTGGACAGAGGACACAGAAAATAGCACAATCTGACATATGGAGAGAAAATCAAGCCAAGAAAGTAACACAAGAGACGGACTTTAAGGTATTTTCAGAGAAGTAACAGAATTCAGTGGTGTTGAAGGTTTAGGCCTTGCCTGCATTCTCCACTACAAAAATGATATCAAAGGTTTAGCCTTGTGATTTTTGCACAGTTTTTATCAACTCACAAATTTTGCTAATAAGTAAGAAGAGTTCACATAGACAAAACAGATTTCTTTGACATGAGGATTAATATTAAAATTTATTGTTACACAATAAGAACTAAGGAAATATTTATTAATACAACAACTCTAATTAGTTTTCTTTATAATAACAAACTGATATATTTACAAATACTACCTTTCCTTCTTTTCTTCAAAAACAGTCTAGAGGAAGAAGGAGAAGAAAAAGTCTTCAAGGTAACAGTTCCAAATCACTATAGTTCAAAAATCTCTCTTTCTCTCTCCATTTGAATGCAGGGGAGTCTGCCTCCCACTTCCAACTGCTCGTCTATGGCCACTGAGGGTTTACCATGGCCTTCAAGGGAATACTCGTACCACCATGTCGTCACTATGGAGTATAGGGCTCCGTGGAGGTTCCTTCCACGAGGAGTTTTGGGGAGTTTCCTAAGAGTCACCCCCCCTCCCCGGGTCACAGAGGTTCTGGGGTTTTTTGGCTCAGTCTGTACCCAAGAACACTCTCTGGTGCTATGCTCTGCTGCTCCAAATAGCCTCTTCTCTGACTCTCTGGAATTTTTCTGACTTTTTGCTTTTGGCCAGATGCCCAATCTTGGCTCTCGGCCGCAGCTGGCTATTTCAATTCACCACTGCTCTCCCATTTGCAGTGAAAGGGGTCATCCTGCCATCACACCCAGTCCAAAATTGCACCAGGCCCCAGTATAGGGGACTTAGTGTTAGGCTGAACTTTTGGACAAAGTCCCAAGGTCATGAGGGGGCTCAGCCCCTCAATGGAGAGTTCACTGGCTTCTGTACCATTCCATGGCTGCAATTCTTCTGCGGCTTGTTGCAAGTGGCTTCCAGGTGATTCAGTCTTGGCTTCAAGCCACCCCTGCCCTCTCTGGGCCAGGCCAGGCCCCAGGGCGGGGGCCCGCATGAAGGTTTCTTCATTCCAAATAATCTTCCACAGGTGGCAGGGGGTTTAATTTTTAAGTTTTTTCCCCTGCTGGGGCCCCCCCGGGGCCTCTCCTCCCCCCTCCTGCTACACTGACCTTGGAGGCTACACTGCTATCTCTTGTTCTACTCTGCTCCTCTCCGGGCTGGAATTTCTTCTGCGCAACACCTTTCTTTTCCGTTTTGTGTTAAATATCTCATTCGTAGAGACGTCACAAAAGTCTTTGATTGGCTACTTGGCCGGAATTTCACTTGGAGTTAATCATTCCCTACCCCAATACTGGCGAAATGAGCTAAACCATGACAGGTGGGGTTTCTTCCTGAACTGCCAGTTGCAAGGCATTGCTAAGTCAGCTCTTTCTTTCCTATTGCTAATTAATTAGGTTCACAAAAAGCAAGAATTACACACCAGTGGAAATTGAACGAAGTGGTCCCTAGAACCAGAGGAAGGTAGACAGAGATGCAGGTAATAGGACGTTGTATTGCAAATTTTTCAGGAAGTCAAACCAGTCACTATCTTAGAGCTGTAAAAGGTTTGTGCTGGCATAATGGCAGTTAGATGCACACAAAAAGCATATTTGAAAACGCAAAACTGGTCATGAAGTTCAGTTTGATTTCCTTGTTTCTCCTTTCAGTTTTAACTAGACTTTACAAAGAATCAGTTCTCCCATAGCATTTAAAGAAAAATCAAAGAAAGGAATCAATAAGGAGGGGGAAAACCAGCAGTGCCTGCCAGCAGAACACTTTTTTTTTCCTCTCATTACTGCCTGTGTTTGATCTCTGACTAAATCCTTTGCATTTTGACAATACTTAGCACCACCTGATACATTTATGATCTCAATGACCTTCCCAAATGGACATAAAAATCGACTGAACACTTACAACATGTTCATGGGTTAAAGACTAAGAAGAGGCACATAAGAGATACTGATGTAGAAACATACAAAATAAAAAAAAATTCATTGGAAGAATTTTGCCCTGCCCATTTTATCTTAATTATATTTTATATATTATCTGTTAAGAAAATAAAATTGAATCCCATTTAAAATCAACAAAGTCCTCAAGAATAACACGAAAATGAAATAAAGAAAACAAAAGAAACACAAAAAAATACATCTTAAATTGTTATAATCAGTGTGGAATACTGTCTTCTCAAAATCTTCTTCACACTCAATATTAAATGAAAACCAAAGTCCCACACTTAAGTTTTTATTTTGCAAGTATTTAGCTTTCTTCAAGCAAGAGAAAGATGATTATGAGTAAGAGTCACAGGACAATTTCAACTCTTCATTCTGCATGTGGTTTTCTGTGTGATTTCTTTTCAGCTTTCCTTGTCTTACTCTGCTAGTGTCAGTAACAGTTTGAGATCAAAAGCTTTCCATAGTTCATGGCCATTATTTTCATAAGTAACAGCTTCTATATCCAGATTGGGGTTTTTTTACACTTAGTATCTTTGAGCAAATATCAGCTTAATTCAGGCTCTGAGTTCAAAGTATATTGGATAAACACAGAAACCTTCACTCAGTTTCAGTTATAAGACCAATGTATGTAAATCCTTTAAACCAATATGAAATTTCACAGCAAACCAAAGAAGAAAACTAAAGAGAAGCTATGTCTAATCAAATACTATCCAGTGAATCAATTAATCAAAGATTTTTGCACCTCTAAATTCTACAGTTTGATCAAATGGCATGAAGTATTTAAGAATATATTGGGAAAATTATTCAGAGATAGCATGTGTCCCCTCTATTTCTGATTTCTAGGATTAAAAATGGAACTATATCACAGCCCAGGTGTTGATATAGTCCAGTATGATGCCATTAGTGTGATGTGCCCATTCCTCAAAGTGAAAGCATTGACTAATATTTCTGTTTCTTGTTGAAGCCTGTGTATATTTGATGAGTTTTTGTAAAGATGTGGAAAAGAAAACTTCACGCCAGATGGCAAACACAAATTTAAAAATAAAATGCAACATTTTGTTAGTTCTTTATATTAAAACTTAGAGTAATTATTAAAGTCACTCATGAGCAACTATTCATCACCATGAATAATGTTTTAAAATCTACTCTCTGCCAAGTGTGTGAAGACTCTTCCATAAGTAGTCACATGAAGCTAGAAGGGTTAGTAGAGTTGTATCATATGATGAAATTAATTTTTTATCCAAACACTAACTACATAGAAAAGCCAACTTATACAGCGAAAGCCATCTCAGAGGAGCTCAGACTGAGAGCCACCACATTTGCCATGGTAGCTTTCAGTTTGCTGATGACTTTCAGTATACTGATCTATCCCAAAAAAGCTATTTATTGCAATACCCTGTTGAGTTGGGTGTTAGAGAGGCTGGAGAGCCAATTTTTAGCCCACAGTCTCAGTAGATGTAATCACTGATATACCTTAAAACTGGAAAACAACACAGATATCTGGCATTTGGAAAAAAAAATCACAAATCATTATGAGATAGAGGAAATTCTCTCCATGGCATGCACAAATGATACCAGTAAGAGATGAGGGAGAAAGGGCGAAGACACATGGAGTGAGGTTGTGGCTTTGGAAGGAAAAATACTAAGAGGCAACCACTAGGAAATCAGCTACAACTAGAACAGGCCTGGTTGGGCTCTTCGTTTAACTTAAGCAAAGTACATCCAAATTAATGACACTTGGATTAGAGGAAACAATGTTCATCTAAAACTAGATGAAACGTTAACATTTTCTTTACTTGCAAATCTATTAGGTAAAATTTTTTTGTTTTAAGGACTTTTACCAGCATATCCATGGCTATGTATTCCCAAAGAGGAGAACTGCAAATGTGCAAATTCAGTCATATCTCACACAACACAATAAGAGATGATATGCACTGCATAATCTGTCCAGGTTTTGTTGGAGCAACAGAGCTAGACTGTGTCTGTGTAGTTCTTTGTAGGCTTTCAGAGGTTTTTGTCAAAGAATAGAAGGATCACAAGATCACATTCTGAGAAAGAAAATGGCAGGAAGCTGAGTATGTTAGGTGGTAAACAAAAAAGGAAACTTTTCTTTCTATTCCTTGAGAATATTTGATTCTGAAACAAAATCTGAGTTTAGACAGTAATTCTAGTCTTATTATGATTTGCTGTGATGTTTTCCTCTGAATAGTGAAGAAATACACTATCAAATTACAATATAAACATAGATTAATTTGTAATTACATTTTTATTTCCTTAATTTAAAAAAAAAATCCTAAAAGGGTGAAACAACCTCATCCCATTGACAGGATCATGGTACGTATGTAAAATTTTAATTTATTTGCCCTGCAAGGCATTTAGAGAGTTCCAGAAGAGTAGAATATTTCACCAGCTGGGTGGTCAATTTGTTTGTACGATACAGAGATGCACCCAGTTTTTACATGCCTACCCAGCAAAGTCCATCTTCTAAGTGAGCATTTAGGGAAGCGAAACATTTTTGCGCAGCTTTCTCATACAAAATGGCTTTACAAAATCAGCTTTGCAGCATTGCTTTGTTCCTCAGTAATCTCTCATTTTGGCTTGTGCCATGTGTTTGAAAACACATTTGCTTGTTGTGTCCTAAACCAACAAGCTGAAGAGTGGTAGCATGTTGGAAATTAAACACAAACAGTGCAGGGGATTTACTAGAACTCAATTTGTTTGGTTTACATATTCTGTACTCTGAATTTCCCACTCACTTTTTAAGAACTAACCTGCTAGTAGAACTGTAAAAAAATAGCATCCCAACATATGGAGACTGTTATACAGGTTGCAAAAACCAATATACAGAAATAAGAGAACAGCAGGGGTACTACATCCAGTGATAACGTCACAGTCCTTGGCCTCCTTCTGTTACTGACTTCTTTGCCTGAGAAATTATACCTAACAGCATGGCATCCTAGAATTTGAACTATTATTTTCTTTGTCTTTTGGGTATTATTGTAACTCATTTCCTCCAATATTTCCAGTTTAGACTCAGCTTTACCAATTGAGCAATTCATATTTGCAGAGACCAAAAACTGTTCACTCCAGCACTGCTTACCAATTTTTATTGTGGTTTCTGGTCTTGTTCTGTCTAATTTGGGTGTACCACAGTAAACAAAACTATAAAACTGTTCTGAAAAAAAAGGAATTGGTAAAAAGATTGATAGCAAAATCACAATACTCCAATCCTGAATATAAATTGTGACTATAACCCACAAAAGAACAAAAGGCATTCTTGTAGTAATTCAATTGAGGAATTATTTTAGTAGGAGAATAATCATTCTTGTCTGTAGTCCTCAATTAGCATTAACTGTAAGAAAAAGCTTATTAGGAATATTTAAATTTTTAAGTCCCCCTGTGCAAGCATATCTGAATTCCCAGAAGTTAGTTATAGTGCAAAATGTATTAATTAAAATACCGCTTTGGGAAATCCTTCTTTATCCAGTGTTCATTATTAAAATGAAAGATAGTGGAAAGGTTTTGATTTTTATGAAGATTTTAGTCATCGTGACAGGATTCAATAGTGAAAGAGAGCATTTTAAATGTTAATGAAATTCTGATCATTTCACAGGACTTAGTTCTTATGACACTTCTGCCCCAAATGAAGGATCCTGGCAAATCTTAGACCACAATTTCATGTTTCTAGGCCCTTTTGAAAATGTTAACTTATGCAGCCAAAGATCCAGACTAAGCTGTAACTTTTATCTATGCCCACAAACCATAGGAAAATGGGTTTTCCTAATTTATCACAAACTCATAATTTAACACTCCCAACTTATCTCTGTGGGCAAACTCCTCTTTTTTGCCAACAAGAACTGAAAAACTGTATTTTTACTGGCCAGCAGAAAAATACCTGCGTCTTTTTGGAAACTATGTCAATATTAGGGAGCATCTATACCCCTGCTTAATGTTTGAGCATACCACACATTAGCTTTTACCTCTTTTCTTTGGGATTCCTTCTGGGGTTTGGTCATGCATAGTCATGCCTATGCTAATTTTTGTATTTCAATTCTTTAAAACAAGTGTGAGTAAGGAAGATGTGACTTCATATTTAAGGACGTATTTTCTTGCTGCTTCTCAGAGACACTAAAGACTCTGAACAAAGGCAGTTTGGACTGCATTACTTTTTAGAGGCTAAAATTTCTATCATCATTGCTGCCTCTGCAAAACAACTGATAAGGAAAACGAGCTAAATATATACGGGTGCCTATAAGTTTACCATAGCATAGCAAATGTAACCTAAGATGTATTAGTAGAAATACTCCCAGCAGAGGCAAAGAACTCTAAGTGATGCAGTAAGATCACTTCTCAGAGACAGTTTAAGATTCTGATCACATACACAACATGAACTAACATGGAATAGGCTCAATAAAGGGTACCATGATGACTATGGAAATAGGAAGCATATATTTTGAGGACAGTTCACAAGAGCTGTACTTTGTTTAGGCTAACATAAGCCAAATACTGAAAACAGAATACACGCTAATTCCCTATAAATGCATAGAAGAGGTAAACAATAAAAATTTTAAGACAGAAATAGATGTTGGCACAAGCATACACAGTGTAAAATAGCGATTAATAAATTTAGCATATGGTTTGGGAAAAAAAAATCCTAAACGTTATATGAATGTCATGGTAGAACATACTTGCCTTTGGCGTAGTAGGTCTACAGAAGAAAAACTCAGGTTTGGAGGTTTTTTCAGCATGAATGTAAATTTATGAAGGCATCATGTAGCACAGTGGCTATTATCATGAAGGACAATCCCTTGTTCCCCATAGGGACACCACAACTAAAAGACAGTTTTTAGTTTAAACTTTTCAGCATCAGGAGTCCTTTAAGGTATGTTGTCCATAGTTATAGTTGAACAATAAATGTTCAGACACCAACCACAAGAGCCAGAAGAACCTTTTAGCTTTGCGTCAGAATCCTACTCTGATGCAGGTGTTTGACTATTTACTTGTCTCTCATCCTGAAATAGATGTTACCTTTAGCCAGGCAGATTGCACCCTCAATCCCACAGACTATATCAACTACAGAGACAAATCTCTATAGACTGTACTTGGAAACTTGACAGGTAGCTCAGGTGTGAAGACCTCACTGCAGACACATAAAGGTGGGTGAGCTGAAGTTATCACCTGCCCCAGATTTTAACAAAAATAACCTCAAATTTCAAAGAGAAACAATGATCCAAAACAAACTAAATGCACCTCCGATATCAAACCCTTTACTAAACTGAGAACAACTACACCTCTGGTTTTGAATTTGTAATCCACATATGGAAACACCATGAAAGGAAGTGCACTTCTGATGCCTATCCTAACGGTTAGTTAAACAGCAAATGCTTGATAGCTATGGGCTTATTCAAGTTCTATGTCAAAGATTTAATGGATCATTTGCAAAGTTTAGAACTCTGCAGCATGGTGGCAAACTTGTTGCTTCTGGCCTGGCCTGTAATTTTATAAGCAAAAACTCTATAGATCAAACGCAAATCTGAAATGGGTTTTTTTCCATGGTTCTAAACTAACTAGAAAAATTGCAGCTAGAATTACCATATATATTCAAGCTTTTGGTCTTAAATGATGGTTTTAATCATATATTAATCACATTTTACACGTTGGCTGTTTGGCATGCAACATCTGGATCTATTCGTTCCATGCTAAGGGGATGCAGAGAAGACAACATGTTCAAAATCTCCAATTTAATGTAGTTTTTATATATTTGGTTTGTTTTCTTTGAGTTGCATTCACAGATATACTGTGATTGGGACAGTAACTGTGACTCTGTGGATAAGTAAATCTGTATCAACCAATTTGTCTAGCATAAGAAGAGAAATGATTTGCATGTGCCTGTGAAGACCGTAGTCATTTTTATGAGATTTATTGTTATCTTTATAGAAAAACTTTATGAGTTGCTCATGGAATATTGCCACAAGAAAGACAAATAAAAGATCTTTAAAATTAGTTCTAAAATAATGTCTTGAAGAAAGAAATCTTGAAATGCTTTTGTTGCTAAAAATGTTGAGAGATTTTGTAAAAGGAGCAGAAGAACTTCAATATGTATCAAGCATTATTCATATTCTTTAGCCAACAGCAATTTAGTACCACTGTTTTCCAAAAACATCCACTACTCAAATGTTATCCTGTAGCAGGAGGTTCCTCCTCAAGACACTGATTTTTTATTAGCATCTCTTTCAGTTGAGAAAATAAGAAGAAGCAGAAAGGGTGGAGGAATCCATTGTCTGCAATTATTTTCGGGATGTCAACCTGAAACTCACTTTTTTGTGTATTTTTCCTGTGATTGTTCTGATTTTCTCGCAAATAAGGGGACACCCATTACGGCCACACCTCAGCGCCCGCCTGCTCAGGTCCTGGGCGCTGAGGGTGGAGAGTCCCCGGAACCATTCCAGCTGCCTCCCTTGTCCACATAGAGACTGAAAGCTCAGATGCTTTATCGACCGCACGGTCATTGCTCTTTATGTGCTTCCCTTTAGTTTTCATGCCCGGGGAGGTCGTGGAGCCTCTCTCTCTGGAGACATTTAAAACCCACCTGGCCACCTTTCTGTGTAACCTGCTCTAGGTGACCCTGCCTTGCGGGGGGGTTGGACTGGATGATCTCCAGCGGTCCCTTCAACCCGAACCATTCTGAGATTCACGTACAAGCGCTGCTCTTGGAAGAAGATCCCGACCACAGCATAACCTCAACATATGGGCTACAGGACACGTCAGATCGCACCCGAGCCAGGACAAGCCTGGGTTTTACAGGGAGATGCCAGACCCGGTGCCGTGCTCCCTTGGGAACACCCGACCAGGGGCGCAGCCTAAGGGCAGGTGATACCACCCGTGCCCGACGGGGCGGAGCGGGGCTTGGGATTCCCCTCGCCGGGCGGCTGCGACCGACAGGAACGGTTCGCGGGCCGGTGGGGTGGGGTCGGGAGCAGAGGCAGAGCGGGAGGTCGGGGCGGGGAGAGGCCGCCCGGGGGCTGTGGCCGTGCGGGGCCGCCCGGCCAATGGGAGCGGCGGTTGTTGGAGGGCCGGGAGGCGGCGTTGCCAC
>VXAY01005497.1:128788-143051 GCA_013399855.1 Oxyruncus cristatus
CGCCCCTCCCTGCAGCGGCCGCGCTCGGAGCCGCTCGGCGGGTGCCCCTTGGGCGGGGGCGGCGCATCCTACCCGCATCTTCGCCAGCAGCCCTTCTTTTTGCGAACAGATGGCTAAGGTGGGTGTTGGGATCCGCTTATCATGCTAGGCGAGTGTTCGGTGCGGTGAAGAAAACTAGGTATGTGTTTGCTGACAGGGTGTTTGCAACTTCGTCCTGTGCCGCTTGAATTAATGGAAATATCCTTGCTCTCTGGAATATCTGTCCGTAGGTATCAGCTTGGAATTCATGAAGTTACAGCTTGCAATCTGAGCATTTCTGTAGGCCTGTCATTACTGTGTTTTGCAAGCAGCTTTTACCATACTACTTTAGAAAAAATAGAGACCTGTTCTGAGAAACTGTCACAAAACAGTCATTAAGTCTTCCATGCTCTACTTCTCTAGAGGTAACTGAGTGCTTAAATAGGTGTAAGCACAAACTAGCCTTTGTTCTTTATCCCTTCTAGCACGGTTGGAGAACTGAACTAATTTTCACAGAATACTTGTGATCTTAGTAGATCTGTGTCTTTAGTAGATTTGACAGTAGTCAGACCCTTTTCTTGTACTTAGTGACTCCATCAAGACTATAAATATGGACATAATTTGGCATTGAAATCCCAATTCTTTTATTTGATTTACTCAGCGTTCTTTGCTAATGCCTTTGAAATCTGAAGGGTGGTGTCCAGTCTTCATCAAATAATGCCTTATCAGGCACTCCGACTCTTATGAAAATAGTATGTTATCTGTACAAAAGGGGAAAACTTGCTTTAATTTTTGAGTAAGCTGTGTGTTTGACTGCATTTGAGACTGTACATCATCTGCAGCCCATCCATCAATTGATTTGGCTTTGAGCTAATTAACCAAGGCTAGCGTGTTGTGTAAGCTCTAGCACCTTCATAACACAGGGTAGAAGGAAAGTAGATCTACAGATAACAGCAGAAGCCTGAAAAAAAGTGTGATTTTTTTTTCAGTAGAATTCGTCCAGTTTCTGACTTTGCTGGAAATGGTTTACATTTGTTTGTATATCAGAAGGCGCTGTGAGCACTGGGAGGAAGAACTGCTAAATCATAGATGAAATCTCACATTTATACTGAACCTTTTTGTGAAAATACTTTCAAAAGCTATAGCTTACGAAAGCGTTTTTTTCATGTGAAATGTGAAATTTCCGTGTGAAATTTTATGTGAAATGATCCTTCTGAACACTCGAGATTAATTTGAGAATAGCAGAGGAAATAATTTCTAGAACTTTAGTTGTCCTTGCCTTGTGAACACTCATATCTCCCACTGCTATCCAGTGTCCTTGAATGCAAAAGATCTTGAAACTGAAGAACAGTTTTCCGCATTTTTGTGGGTCACTTTCTGCTGTGTTTTTAACAAATTTTTTCAAACAAAATAAAAAACTTCCTTTCCTCCTTCAAAATAGTTGAAGCAAGTGAGTTTGCTATTTTTTTTACACCTTTTCAGTTTAGACTGTCTCTCTTGATGCATATTAGCTTAGGCTCAGATTAAGTTTTTGTAGAAGGGTCTCCCTAAGAAGGGAAAAATGTACGCAAAGCCAATAACAATAAGTTATTTCATTGGGTGTTATGCTTTTGTCCAGTCATTGCTCCATTGGCAACTCAGAAGAAAATTACTGGTTGCCATTTTGGATTGCATGTGTAGTTGCACAGTCATACCCATCTGACAAAGAAGTATGGGCAGCTTCTGAAATCTGGCTCAGCCTGCTGCATCATTTTATTAGTGCTCAGGAAAATCATTTCCCAGAGCTAACTTGTGCAGAAGGTCCTTGGCAGTTGTGTGTAGGAAGGATGTGTTTGTGGTGAAGGACAGGACTTGGTCTGTTGGCAGCACTCTCCTGATGTGTTTTTTATGATTTTGGAGGATCCCCTCAGGCTCAGGATGCTTGTCCTGGACTTTCCATCTTCAGAAGTTGGTGCTTTGCTTTGCTGAAGCTCAGCATTATAGATGCAAGATCTGTTTTATTTTGGTTTATATAAGCATGCTGTTAATACGACAGGACTCTACCCAGTTTATAATGATTCTTTCCAAAAAGTGGAGAGTTAATGTGTAGTAGCTGGCATGTGGAGCTGCATTGGTGACATTTAAAAAGGTAAATAATATTTCCAGTGTTGCAGTTGCGTTTTTTCACTATGTTCAAGTTTAAATGTTCAGTGAAATGGAAAAATAAGTTTCTATGTAATGTAAAAGTTTCTTCAAAAATGTACTTCTGTTACTTCTTTCAGGCAGTTCCTCTATTATGTTATTTTTTATCAGTATTGTTATATTACAAATTTAAAGCTACGAATTTGACTTTCAGTATCAAAGTTTTGTAAAAGGAATCAGTACATACTTGTCATTATGAGTGACAAATCTGATGTTAAGTCTAAAGTCGCTAGCTTGGCATTTGCTGCTTTTCAGGCTGTGTGCTGTTTGGCTGTTTTTCAATTTTCATTTAATTTACTGATGAAAATACTTAGAGCAATAGACTGTATCTGTCTGAAAATTTAGTGATCTCTAAGGTGAGCTTAAAAATCTGTTTATGAGTAGTTCTCCATGTGCTGAACCTCAGGGCCGTTTTTGATTGATTAAAATGTTCTTGTTGCTTTCAGTGTTGGATGTCAAAAAAAACCAAACAACAAGCTGTCACATTTGCATGTTTGTTGCCCTGTTTCTCTTGCGGGAGACGGAGGAGGGGATTCAAGCACTGAATTCCTGACTTCGTTTAAACCAGAGCAGACCAATGGTGGTGTTTGATCGGCTTCTCTCCAGTCTGTTTTTTCTGGGAGGATGCCGACAACAGCTGCTTGAGCCAACTAAATGCCGCTTCCCACGCTTGTTCGCAGCCCATCCCAGCCTAAAGAGTACGGGGCAGAGGGGCAGCTGTGTCGGAGGGCAAAAGTCCAGCTCTCTGTGGTGGGTAACGGCAGCACTTACCCAGCCCCAGCGTTCTCCTTCAGCCTGTGCTCTGGCAGCCGAAAAGGCTGGTTGTGGTTGGAAGGGGTTGGGTGGCTGCTAGCTCAGGAAATAGCTTGCACGCTCAAACGCAGAGCTTTCCCTTGCAGATGCCGAGCAGGGACTCCTGTGATTAAGCGTGTAGACTCTGAGCAGTCTGGGTGTGTCCCCGAGGTCTAGTAAGAATAAGGCTCTCTGTATGGCATCTCCTGCTGGGAGCTGGGGTCTGCGCTGGAATTGTCCCTGGACCCTTCCTGGCACAAATAACGTCTTAGGTGCCCTGCTCTACCCCTAGCAGTGCAAGCATTCTCCTTTGAGCTTTTGTGTTAGTAATGTGACTCTTGAGAGCAAGTGCTTGTGCTTGCTTTGACAGAATTTCTGAGCAAGCTATTGCCCAGTCTTATTTTTTTCCCAAAATTATTGTTTTTTTAAACACAAAATAATATTAATTTGAGTCTTCTTTTCCCTTTAGAATTCATCCTCGTCTTGCCTCACTGGATGCATATAGGAGCTTTCTTACTTTGGCAGCCATTTTCTTTAGCTCCATTTGATTTCAGACTTCAGCTTTTTTTTTTTTTTTTCCAATCTGTCCAACAGAAGAAAGAATTAATTTTATTGTACACTGTTCTTAAATCAGCAGGTTGGAAACTATTAAAGATTGAAATGGAAAACTAATATTAATGTATATTTCTTTTAAGAAGTTTTTTGTCTCTGGTAGCCATTAAAACAAAATGATGAATGGGACTTTGCATTGAAAGCTGTGTTTCGCTAAGCATACTTGCAGCTCTGTTAAGTGATCTGATTTTGACATTTAGCACTGTATAACTGTGGTCAGTGTGTTTACTTTTTTTAAAGCGATTATTTTTCTATTTTTTGATTCATGTTTACATCTTGGGGAAAAACTGAAATTAAATATTTTACCTAAGGAAAAATTCTGAAAGCTGAGTGTAGGTTGATACAGTAGGGGAAGGGCACTATCCCTACTACATTTCACCTTTGAAGGGGAGGAAATAATATGTGTAGACAGGAATTGAAGTGTTTCAGATTGATTTCTTCAGCATCTTAGAACTAAGAGATTTTAAGCCCTTTTCTATAGTTTTTTAGAATTCTTGCATTTTTAACTTAAATTGCAGAAACTAGATTGATCTATTAATTGAATTCAATTGGCTGAATATAGTGGGAAGATGAATATATTTTACCTGCACACATATATGATGTGGTTATCTTCAAAAGCAGTTGTTGCATTTGGGTGAAACCTGGTTCCAGGAGTATGTAAAGCACTTGACTGGACCAGGTGAGGAGTGGGCTTACTTTTTAAAGAAATTCCGAGGGAGGGGCAAACTAGGAGTCAATATATTATAAATTAAGTTCATTATCAAAATTGTTTTTTAGCACATTATTGTTAGCCAAGTAAGATTCTGATAATTAAGCAGACTTAGACTGGGATTGCTCTGTTCAAGTACATATGTGTAGTAGAGTATTTAAGAATAGCATTGCTTTGGGAATCACTAAAGCAAAGCAGTCTTGGTTAAAGGCTGTTGTGAGAAGGCAAGTCTTTGCCTGACTGCTCTCTTAAAATCATCATGGTGCCTGTAGCCTAATACAGGAGCATAGTGAGCTTATGATGCCAAAGCAGAATTGTGTAACATGTACAAAGGTTTTGCAGGTCACATGTTTTCTAGTGCTTCTGGTTGATCTTAAGCTTGTTAATAGAAAACCAGATGATGTATCTGGAATTCACATTGATCAAATAGTGCTGCTTACATGCCTTTGGATTTGTTCCATATGCATTATGGGCGAAGGTCTCATAGATTTTCTTCTGGATGACTGTCATGACCGAGTGCCACTCTAGAATGCCTGTGCATTAACACTCATGGTATGGGAACAAATGGGAGAACTTTGAGGTCTGCACTCAGTTTCAGGGCTAGGATCTTGTTGGGATCATGCATAGGTGATAGGACAGCTCATAGGGCTGCAGTGCTGTGGTGAATGAGTACAGGCTCTTCAGGAATAACCAGCTGGACAGCAAGGTGGGAAGTTGTCCTTTATGTGGGAGAGCAGTGAGAATGCATGGAGCTTTGCTGTGGAGTCACCCAGGAGCATATGAATCAGTGTTAGCAGGCAGACCAACGTGGGAAAAGCTGTTTTGGGTGTCTGCTACAAGACACCTGATCAGGAAGATGATGAGGTCTCCCTCAGATAATTGGAAGCAGCCATGTCCTCCTGAGAGACTTTACCACCTGATACCTACTGGAGGGACAAAGCAGCAAGGCAAAAGCACTCAAGAAGGCTTCTGGTGTGCATTGATGACAAATTCCTGACCCAGGTGATAAAGGAGCTGACAAGGAAGTCCACTCCTGCTGGACTCCATACCTGCAGACTTGTGAGATGTAAGGATCAGGGGCAGCCTTTCCTCCAGTGACCATGGGATGACTGAATTCAAGATCCTGAGAGGAGGGAGCTCAGGATCCTGAATCAGAAGGATCTCAACCCTGGAGTTCAGGAGAGCAGGCTTTGACATTAGGGATCTGCTTGGAAGAATCACATGAAATATGGCCGTAGAGAGGAGCCCAAGAGAGCTGGTTATTTTACAGTTGGCATGTTTTCACACTAAAAGTTACGCTTCATATGAGGAAGGAAGGAAAGAAGGACAGACAGTACTGCATGATGTGAGTTGTGTGTGTGCTGCTGTTACAACCATTCTTGACTGCATGCAGTTCATTTCTCAGTCATTTAAAAACCTTCTTTGTAGAATCCTCCTCCACGTTGTCACTTTGAAGCAGTGGGTCTCTCCTTGATATGTTATTTTCAAGGAAGTAATAACAAACTCACTATCATCAGCCTCATGTTCAGTGCAATAACAGTAATTTTGACAAATATAATGCATTTGCATTGTCAGACAGAAGAACTGATACAGTAACATGCAGAGGTACTATGGAAATCTTTTCAGCTCAAAGGAATGGAAGTTACGCTGCTTTTTTAGTTACATTTTGGAAGGAGAAGTGACAGGTTTATACAAGATTGTCAGTACTGAAGTAGAAGAGAATTCATGAGCCTTTCCTCTAAAAGTAAGGGTAGATAGACAAAAGTAGTTTGATTTGCTATTTGTTACACAGTTGTGAATAACCTAATTGCATAAAAATTTCAAAGTATATGAACACTATGAGACAAAGCTTACTGTGATTTCTTTATCCTTTCTCTGGCACTTCCTGCAAACTGCTGAATAGCCTAGGTGAGAAGGGATGTGCTTGGTGGGGTAAATCAGGCATGTTGTCCATTACCAAGCAGATTTTACCTAAGCGTGGCAAATACTGCCTTGTTGTTAAGCAGTATGGTGTATTTGTCTGGCTTTCATTTTAATTTCAGAATTATTTTTGGAAAATAATAAAAACTTGAAAAACTTACACCTTCATTGGTATACTTTTTTCCTACTTTTTTACATTCATATTTCCATTATTTTATTTAATTCTCTTTAAAACTACTTTTTAAAAATGAATACTCTAAATTGTATTTGGTTGTTCAAGAAGTGTTCCCTACCTACGTCACTGCATTGGTATTATTTTTGGGTGACTCTTGCTTGTTGTCATTAGTCTTTTCAGACTATACTTAATGTGTTGATTAAAAAGTATAACCCAATCATTACTGATTATTGGATGTATTTTAGAGACTGACAGTCCCCAGAGAGACAGATGCTGTGGCTTGTTAATACTTATTCTAACTAATGTGAGGAGTGCACTGCATTTTTTATCATGAGGTGGTGGATTCTCCGTCCCTGGAGGTTTTTAAGATGAGACTGGATGTGGCACTTAGTGCCATAGTCTAGTAACCACGGTGGTAGTGGATCAAGAGTTGCACTTGATGATCTCAGAGGTCCTTTCCAACCTGTGTGATTCTGTGAAATACAGTTTTGCAGAAGAATTTGGCACGTGCTCTTTAAGTGATAATTTTGAGCAGTTGTAGATTACTTGCTGGTTTCAAATAGGTACCCAGTCTAAAGGCAGGGAATTGTACTGGAGTGCTTCTGCAAGTTTGAATTTGGTGAGGCTTTATGGTTCTGATTGTCACAGTTGTCTGGCCCAAGAGGTTTGGTACTGTCTCTGTGGCAGAAAAAATAAAAGGTTTTGAAGGGCAGTCAGATGGATTTTACAACATGGCAAAATAATGTTACTAAGTCGTGTTTGTTTGAAACATTCTGCACTTTATACCTAAGTGTACACACATTCTTGACTATGTAAAGCTCTCCAAAAGAGAAAACTGTAATACTGAAGACTTATGCTCCCTCTAGATGTGGAGTCTGTTTGCACAACTGCTTTGTCTGTAAACATGACAGCAAGAACTAGTGTTAACGCCCGTGACTGTGTCAGATCAAACATGTATGTGTTGATGGGTCCAAGCATTGTACTGAGGTAAATCTGAGAACTGGCAGCTTGCACTTTCTGCCATAAATCAGTTGTAGTATTTAAACATGAGAAGAGAGAAAGAAAAAAAAGTTGTTCCCTGGAAATCCAGGTTTCAAGGAAGTCTAAACTCATCTAGGTACTGAAAGCACTGTGATACATCTGGAGTCTGATGGTACACCTATGCTGTCGGACTTAGTGGTCCACCCAAACTTTACAGGTGAACTCCAACTTCAAGATCAGAAAGTGTAGATAGGCAATTAGACTGTGGCCATATTCAGGAGGAATGTGTGCAATAAGTTACATGTAGATAGAAAAAAAATTGGAAGTAGCTGGAGGAGGAGCTCTGACAGGCAGTTTAGAAACACAAGTGATGACATTATTGCTAATAAAACTTCCCATCTCGTCGTTTAGTTCAGCTTCTTATCATGTTGAACTCAGTATTTTTGAGGCCTGGTCTCAGGCAAACAGTAAGAGAATAGCATGTAAAGCATTATATCATAGTTTTGGCATCGCTTCCACTGAAATACTACTTCTGTAGTATTCACATAACAGTGTTGAATGGATTCGTCTTTTCCCTAGATGTGTTTAGATTAGATAAACAGTAATAATTATATCAGTCCTTTTCCAAGTTAACAAGTTAATATAAGCGTCTAAACTGCTGGTGATTAGTGGTAATAGAATTGGTAAAAAGAAAACTGGATTTTGGGTGTTCTGTGGGTGTATAACCAAAGTGATTTTATAAAAAGTCCTGCATTGTTGCTAGACTTAAGGAATGAAGAAAATTGCCATGACACTATCTTACTACCAATTTCTATTTTCAGACCAATTTGTCAAGTACATCCTTCTTCTGTTTCTTGATTTGAGGATGCATTGTTTTTTTTAATCTCCCCCCCCAGTACATTCCCAATTTAACAACCATTTCTTTTAACTTTTCTTCAGAGATACCATGCACAAATGCCTTTTTAAAAAACAAACAAAACAAAGCCAAAATCGACTGTTTTGCAACTTTCACAGTTCCCATGTTTTATTTTTAAATTTTATTCCTATGTTTTATTTTTAAATTCTCAGATTTCATGTTGATGATATTGCTAACCCTTCTAAGAGAAGACTCATGGACTCCTAGAGAGAAATGTTAAGGTTTTGTGGGTTTGGTTTGTTGGAAATTTTTTTTTTTTTTTACTGTAAAGGTGAGGAATGCTGAAGGGATTAAGTGTGAAATTATAAAGGATACAAGGCTTCCCGTTTTCAACCAAACTTCAGGAACATTCAGGTTTTTTTAAATAACTTCCTTTTGTGCTTTGGGTCAGTGATTTGTGCTACAGGGGAGGTGTTGGCAGTAGAAATAGCTCTGGGCAAATGTGATTACCTGCCAGCAACAAAGGAGGGTAGGAATGCTGTAAGGAAATACAGCTCTGTAACTGTAGCTGTGCTAAGTGCTAATTGGCATTCCTTATGCATTGGTATGTCCTGTGTAAATATTGCTCGATCAGGTGAGCAGCTATCAAGTCTACTTCTTTTAATGGTGAATTTAAACACAAGCTTGAATTCCAGAGTTCAGTGAACAGAGAAGAAAATGGTGGGAAATACAGCTTTTCTTCTTTTACTACAGCAGATATTTGAAAGAATTCTTGTCTCAGCCAAATATTCCATCTTAGATTATATACCTGATTTCAAGATCACTAATTTTGATGTATTTCAGGTTATTTCTGAAAGATGCAAACAATGTCACTTTGTATTTCCATGAAATGCCTTTCTCACTTGTTCTTGCAAAACTGAGGGTTGTATTAGAATGATATCATAAAAGGAAGTTGAACTCTTCAGCATAAGTGAGTTTGCAGTGATGTAGTTTATCATTACTAAGAGTTCTGGGAACACTGAAGAAGGAATTCATGAAACAAAGAAACAAATTTGTGCATACCTTGTATTTTTGAGTGGAATAATTGAGGAAAGCTTACAACCATTGCTACTTACCCTTGGGGTCAATGGTGAGAGCAGGTTCCAGCCCTCTAAGCTATGCACAAACAGCGTGCATGTTATTACTTGTGATTAATGGTGTGCTTGTGGATTTAAGAAAACAGACCTCTGGAAAAAAATTTGGATATGATTGTTGAAAATAGAGATTGAAAAAATACGGTTAAAAAATCAGTTCCTGGTAAATCTTGATAACATTCAAGTATAATTCAATGCAAGAATAGAAGAAAAATAAGATTTATCTGCATGTTTTATATTTTTCTTACTTCTCCCTACTTGTGTACATCTAAACACAGACATTTAGAGGGCACAAAAGGAAGCTTGATTAGGACTTACAGTTTTAAAACTTGGTTACTCTCAGTGCAGTCCTGCTGTGCTATGACAAGGACAGGCCTATTCATGTCTGCATGGAAAAGGCATATAAATTAATTAAAGATATGAATATAAATTTTTTAAACTGCACAATACTTCATATGATTATTAAAATGCATTGTGCTCTGTAGGTATGCATACAACTAATACATTATAGGTAGTTACATACTGCTGATGAATTTCCCTTAAGTAATTGAAAAGGACAGAAATAGACAAGAATTACATATTGGTAGTAGAAATCTCAGTCAATTTTAATCTTCTGGGGAAAAAAAGATTTTCAGTGGAAACTATGGCTCCTAGAATCTGTTTGTTTACTGTGAACTCTTTTGTTAAATTATTTGGTTTTTTAGCACTGGTCGTACACTTAATCAACAAGTCGATATGTTTACATGGAAAATAGTTTTCCACTGGGAAACTGGGGACAAAAGCTGATCAAATCATTGAACATTGCTATGTTGATAACTTAGTTAGTTTAAGCCATTGCTTTGCCTAAAATACAAATCGAGTCAAAGTGGTTTTTATTTTAACGTGGTATAAATAGAGCAGTTGTGTTGTAATAGTCAGATTGAGTACAGAGAAGGCAACTAGGAAGTCTCAATCCAAACTTAACACCTTTTTCTTGATGTATACATGATATAAAAATATCCCTGTATTCCTCTGGTACAGTAGTAGATATAATACATGCCTTTTATTGGGAAACTCTGGAGTTTTTCATCTCTGCCATGTCTCCATTGCATAATGCATGGTATATGAATATAATTGCTTGCATAGACCTGGGTACTTTGATTTTTTTGTCTGTTGTCTGGTTCTTTGGATCTGCTGTCTGTCAAGTATGGCATTTACATTTTTGTTACCAGTGCTTGAATAGCAACATCAGAAATGCTTTTGTAGACCATCAGTAATAATCTGAATAAAATATATAGTAAAAATAGCATTAAAGGCTGTTTTCTTTTCAAGAGAAAGTGAAACAGTTTAACTTAGTAGAGAAAAATAAGTGATAGGATGTGTCTTATGTTTGAAACTGTGACAGGTGATTCTCTTCCGAAGACAGAAATACCATGAAATATCATTGTTCTTGGTGTGTGTTTGAGCTGTCATTGGGACTTACAGTGGATTTGTCATTTGGATGTTGACATGTATGTATCCTTTTAAGGGTGTGGAGTTACATGTTGTAAATTATCAGAATTGCTGGTGACATGTTACTGGGCCTGACAACTTTCAAAAGTACCCAAGGACTTCTGTATCTTCTTTGCCTTTCTCATCTTCCTAGCCTCTGTACAGGTCAAAGGGTGTATATTTACAGTAACAACTGTTACTATTGCTAGATATATATGGGGTTAGCATTTTTGAAAGAGTGTTTTATCAATAATTTATCCAAATTTTCTTATAGAAGTATGTTGTTTTTTTTAAGGTGAGATTGCAGTGCAAACTGGAGATCTGTTGCCATGTAAGATTTGTGGAAGGACTTTCTTTCCAGCAGCACTGGTAAGTTCCAAATAGTATGAGCACTGTTGGCTTTTAGATTTGGTAAGTCGATATGAGAGTTAAACAGTGGTCACTATAGCTGAATAAAGTAGATTGAGGTGCTTTGTTTTGGTGGGGGGTTTGGGTTTTTGTTCCCCAAATAATTAATGATTCCAGTCATCTGATTTTGGAAGCTCCTTAAAGGGGGGTTGATTTTTATTTTAACATCCCGTCACTTTCTGAATATATGCTTCTAAAAGTGTCTTTTGACTAAAAAAGTCAAATCCTTGTCTCTGCAGCTTTATATCCTAGCTTATAGTCTCAGATAGTAAATGAAGTATTTTATCTTCAAAAGACTCTGTTCTCCATTTTTAATAGAAATTGGTCTGTCCTTAAATGCACATATGAATTTCAGGCACCTTTGATTTGTCTTGCCACTCGAGGCAACTGCTGCCTACCTATCATCAATTTTATGTGTGTAAGGAGCAAATACAGATGCCTCCTGTTTTTTTCCATCATTGTCCATGTTTTTCTGACCATGTATTTCCTTTCATGATTTCCTGTAGTTCTGTTTTAAAGGTAATAGCTGGCATAAATGTTTGAGTGAAAATAGTCAGAGCTTATTCATCAAGAGCTTGGCCATTTTCCCTGATTGTTATATTGAGAGAGAGAAATAATGTATTAATAACTTCTGTTTCCAAAACTAAGTTGTGTATTCTCCTTTTATTTTGCTACTGCTTGTAGAAAAAGCATGGACCCATTTGCCAAAAAACTTCTGCCAAGAAAAGGAAGACATTCGATTCCAGCCGACAGAGAGCAGAAGGAACTGACATTCCCACAGTAAAACCTCTTAAGCCACGGGTATGTTATAATTTACTCTGACTACAAATGTTTTAGGCAAACTATATATACATTATAAGGCTTGTTCCCGCTGGCAGTTTTTGATAATTAGATCAACTAGGATCTGGAAGAAATCTAACTATAATGTTGTCTACAGCAATAAGGCACATACTTAGCTTGAAGTAAAAACTTTAAACATATAAAGCTTTCTTTGTTGCTTCTTAGCCAGAACCACCCAAAAAACCTTCCAACTGGCGACGAAAGCATGAAGAATTTATAGCAACTATACGAGCAGCCAAAGGACTTAATCTCAAAGACGGTGGAAAACTGCCTCCACCACCTCCGCCATCATATGACCCTGGTATGTGAAACAGTCAAGTTCCTTAGGGATTTTTTTTTAACTTAATTTGTACAAAATTGAATTGGAATTTGTTGTAATATGATATTCACAAGTTCTTGAAGATGACTTATTATGTCTGTGCAGGTGCTGGTTTGTGACCTTGGGTCTGGCTGGCTCCTATCCTGTGTAGCTGTCAAAGCCTATGACTTTGTTTTTAGCATGTCAAAAGATGGTTTTAGCCAATCTTGCTACCATCTTACAAACCACAGTCTGGACAAATTGTTACAGTACCTTGTTTGTGTCCACAATGGTGGAACAGCTCAGAAATAGCAGAGTACCTTTTCGATTAGCTGGCACCCACAGCATATTTACATTGTGGGAATGCACATCAACACTGTTTTTTAGATGTGGTCTCTCCCATTTCTCGCTGAATTCACATTTAGTTTCATGTATGCAGTGTATGCCTTAATGTGCATATGATCCTTCCTTGTGTGTTGGGGGTACTTGTTTCTGGGTATGTGAGATGTGTGGAATTTGTATTATCAAGGGAGTGTCAGTCCTTGGGTGCCTTCAGAAATGAGGTTGGGTAAAGTGTTGGAGCAGTTGGATGTGAGTGAGAAGGAAATACACTTTTCGTGTAACTTCTGGGATGTGATAATAGGTTGGAGAGTATATTTCTTCCTCGTGTCCTAAAAGCTAAACCATTTGATCAGCTCAATCAGCTATTTTCAGAAAGATTAGGGAAAATGAAAAAAGGCATGTGTTTTTTTTTTCTGCCTGTCTGTGTTCAAGTGAGGATGTAAAGTGTTGCCCACCTTGTTTCTTTACAAGAAATGTGTTAATCTAGTATGAGGATTGTAACTGTGCATTCACTGTAAGAGGTTAAGTTGTATTGTAAAGCATTCTTTATGAGGTTTGATCATGGAAAGAATTATTAATAATCTTGTTATATAGGTTCTGAATTACAGGCAGAAAAGCCCAGAACTAAATCTAGCTTGGAAAAAGCTACTAAAATGTTGCTCCCTTGGTTTCAGAGTCTGCAAATGAGTTTGAAGTAAGGGACATAACTCTAGTCAGCCTGCTTGAGAACTGATGGGAGGTAAAGGGAAGATAGTGTGTCTCTGTTTCTCTTCCTTCCAGTTTTTACATTTTCCAAGTTTTACAAGGTTTAGTCTCCTGGCTTCATCCTGCTGCAGTGGGTAAGACTTATGAGAAGGAAACTAGGAATGAAAAGATACACAAAATGATAGTGGATGTTCTTCTTACAAACAGAGCAGGAGCAGCTACTGCTGCTCCTTTTCCTCTTTTCATGGAGGAGAGAGGCAATGTTGTGCATGGTATCATGGAGTGTATCCCTCTCTTATTCAGCTCTGTCTTTTGCATGCCTGTTTCTCACAAGCAGCTATTCTTCTTCCTTTTAATGGAAAGAGCTTTTTATTCCTATTTCCTCCTTAATTTAGTGCTCAGAGTTCACAAACAAGCAGTATTTACTGCTGCTTTGATCTCTTACACCTTTTCTGCAAAAGTGCGGAATAGCCTCATGATGTTAAGAAGGACCTTAAGTTATCTTGAACTTGACTGCATATTTGTACTGCCCTCTTACTTTGATTAGTTTTCATTTTATAAGGCTTACATTGAATCCTGAAAGTTCTTCTGGACAGTGTGAACAATACTTGCAGATAGCCAGGTATCTAACTATCTTCAAAAGGATGAAGATACAGTTTCTAATTCATAAGAGTATACATTCATCTTCTACAGTCTGATACATTTTGGTTTTGTGGGCTTTAAAAGTTTTCTGTAGGAACTAAGCTCTGCAGCAGCCAGAAATGTCCTACTATCTAGAGGCTTTCATAGCTGCTTTATTCCTATTTTGCTTTTTTTTTTTTTT
>VXAY01005497.1:143104-177827 GCA_013399855.1 Oxyruncus cristatus
TTTTTTTTTTTTTACTCTGGAACAATCTTGGTTTGACTACATAGATACTGTAGTTCTTTTTGTCTGAGCTTTTGTCTCTTAAGGTATAGTTGATGTTTGCTACAGTCAGAACACTCAGAGTATACGTAAAATAAATAAATGACTGTTGTTGTTACCCCATGAAACACCTATTATGCCACTTCTCTGTGTTCTTCCTGTGAACATGGTTGGTGGTCATTACATCACTTGACTTACTCAAAATTGTCTATTAATTTTTAAAGGGATAACAATTTAAACCAGATCTACTGCATTTGGAGTAATAACATGTAATTCAAATCTTATTTTAGATTTGTATAATATCTAACTAATTTTGGGGGCAGTTGACTGTTGAATCTCTCCTAACTTTCTGTGATACATTTCTAGAATGACCTAAAAACATATTAATTTAACCTGCTCTGCTGCTGTCAGGCTTTTCTGAAGTTGGTGTTCACATGGATTTGAATACTAGAATCTGGAGAATACAGCATTGCTTTCTCTAGACACTAAAATATCTGACTGAAACTACAGTCCAAACATTTTATTTTCCAAGGGCAATGTGTTTTAAGTTGTATATTTCCAGCATACTGTTGATATATCTCTTAATATTTTAAATATTTACGTAACCTTTCTTGTTTTTCCCTAATGAGTGTAATACTATTTCCTGCATCTAATACTGTTTGAAATTAATCTTGAAAAGTAATACAGCTGCCAGTTACTCTCTTTTGCATGTCTCTAGAGATATCTCCTAATTTTGTCTGGATTTCTTCTGATTGTTTTTGTTTGTTAAGTTTATGATTTTTTTTTCGTTAATGGTCATTTCCAGAATTGGAATTAGTATTTCTCAGTTTTCAATTTTTCAATTCAAAATTGCCAGAGTAAAAGGATTTTGTTGTCTTTTGCTATTTGTGTGTGAAGGGCTTTAATGTATTTTCATATCTTGAACAAACTGAACTGTGTTTGTGATTTTTTTTTTTATTATTATTTTTGTTTATTTGTTTAGCCTCTTCTCCACTTCCTTCCAGCTGATATCCCTGTGGTGTCCCTATACGTTTTTAGCTACTTTGTCTGCAGAATAGCACCTCTTAAAAGTGTTTCTGATTTTGTTTAGGTTTTTGCTGATCCTCAACCATTCTGATTCATATCCATCAAATGAGAAACATCTTTTGCGTTACACATGGACAATATTCTTTTCTCCAGCAATCCGTATTTCATTTTCAGATTCAAGATGCCATAATTTGCTCTGGGGGAGAGGCTGGTCTTTAAAAGACTTTAAAACACTCGCACTTTTAAAACACATTATTAATGTTAGTTTTTTATGTTTTTAAGATTACATTCAATGTCCATATTGTCAGAGGAGATTTAATGAAAATGCAGCTGACAGACATATCAACTTCTGTAAGGAGCAAGCTGCACGTATTACAAATAAGGGGAAATTGGCAGCTGATACCAAAGGGAAGCTTCCTACTCGAACACAGGTGAGCTACAACATTTTTCTTAAGTTGCATTCAACATCAAACCAAGCTTTTTAAATAGTGTGTTGCTTTTAAATGGAGGTAACTATTTTGTTGTGTAATTTTAGTATTTGTGCTAGACTGAAATGGGACACTAAGCATGGACAGGGCTTTTGCTTTCTTACAGGAGCTGCAGAGATCCATAAATCAGATGGCAGCAGTTGCAAAGCCAAAACCAGTCATAAATGTAACTCAGAAATGTGAAAATGATGGGTAAAGGTAGCAGCATGAAGTAGAAATGCGGTTTTTATAAAGGAAGTTAAATTTCTGTTGTGCTAGTTTTCTGAATCCAATGCAAGGCTGTTCCTTAAGGAGTCAAATACAGGTACATGGCTACAGGACAACTGACAGCAATATTGGGTTTAATTAGAGGCTTTAGAGGGCTTCAGGTATATTAAGGAAACAAGTGAAGGTTTAAAGTGTATATGTGTTTTCATTTGGTGGTAATGTTCTTTTTTTTCTGGAAACTGAAGAGTTAAACAGATACAAGCTTAGTGATTCTTGTACTGTGTTCTGAATCGATGCTGGGACTGGTCCAGACTGCACAGATGAATATAGGATTTGGATTTTAAAGACAAAAATGATTCTGCCCTTGAGTATTCTTTTTGAAATTAATTGGTAATGAGATGATAATTTTAACCTCATGAGACAATTGTGGAAAAAGATGATACAGGCTGTAGAAAATTGAAAAATGGAGAAAGATATTCTGTTGAACAAAAAAAAACCACTGAGAGAATGTCTTCTGCGGGTATCATCTGTATGTATAAGAAAGCAGACTAGCAGAAACCATTTGCATGTTCCCGTACCAGAAACAGTTTACCTAGTAGGAAGTCATCTGTTCTCCCACAGTACCTGAAAGAACTACCTATTGTGTTTTATAGATAGTTTGATTTAATTGCTTACATTTCTAGGTTGTATTTTGTTACAGTACAAACCTGCTGCTGTTAAGAAGATGCCTTCTGTAGGATCAACACCCTCACCATCGTCACGCTTACCGCAGCCAAGTGGCATTAGCAAAACTCTTGTAGGTATGAAGGAAATGTTATGAATTTTTCCATTTTCTTTCTAAATGTTAGTTCTCAAATTATTCAGTGAAAGTTGATTGTTTATTTGCCATAATGGTTTGTAAAAGCTCATTTAAAATTAAGTTGGAAGGGGCAGTGATTGGCATCTATATAAAAAGACACTTGAGCACAGATATATAAACTTCTGGTTTATATATCAGGTCAAATTATTTTATTTTGCTGAATTGAAACTGCAAAATCAAATATATTGTTTGTACATACTTTGACATTTCTTTCCTTTTTCTTTGTGAAGAAAGTAATTAAGATCCAACATTTTTTATTAGAATAAAACATCTCAATAGCATATTTTCTGTAAATTTCTGGAAAAATATTTGTATGTTGACACTTGCTCATATCTTTATATTTCTAAAACTCTTGTTTTGAATTTTACAATTAAAAACATGTAATAAATTATTTCAGCAGCAAAATCTTATATTTTCTTATATTTTTATTCATGCTTCAACTGCAAGGTGCCTCTTCAAGTAAAGCACTGCCTTCATCTGGATCCAGTGGAAGCAAAATTCAGACCTTATCACCGGCTCATAAAAACTCACTGGGAATGGTGAACCCACAGGCAGGGTAAGTTTCCATATAGTGTTATCATTTGTGCTTTATTTCTTATTTACGTTGTGCTAGTTCTAGAAGTCTCTGTGGTCTGTTTCACTTGCTTTTTATTTTTTTTCCAGTGAACTTCAGAAGTGTTTTGAATTTATCCTTTATTTATAAATACAGTTAATGTTTAAGGAACATTGGAGAAGGCAAAGGTGCATTTTCTCGAGTTAAAGTAACAACAGAGGAGTTCAAGTGATAAAAATAGATATAAAGCAGATTAAAAATTTTAGGGTATGCAGAAGTGGTTGGAGCTATAACGTTTTTTCCTGGTAAATGTGAAATCACTTAAAAAAGAGAAAACATTAGGCAGAATTTCCTGCAATTCATGGAAATAAAAGAAGGAGGCTTCTGCCACAGACTACCAGTTGTGAGAGTATCTTCTCTCTTAGCACAAAAGGAGCAATGCTTCCCTTTTTCCTTTTCCTGTCTTGAGGTAACAAATGAGCAGAAATCAAGCAGTGGAAACCAGTGCACTTAGAACAGCAAGGAGTGATAGATGTAGACTACAAGAGTTCAGTGTAAGTGCTGGTGTGATCAAGGCTGTTACTGATATTTTGCTGGAGGGGCAGACAGTTCACACTATCTCAAAGAGCAATCTCTGGAAGGGATAAAAGAAAAGTGGTGCAATTCCACGGAAGTTTAAGGAACACCAAGGAGCACTGAGAGAACACAGAACATACAACAAAGTGTTTGCAGTTACAACATTGGTGATTTAAAAAGACTTGTTCCTATAAAAATGAGTATCAGATTGGTGAAGGCTATAAGGTGCAGAAAAACAATGGCTTAAGTTTGTAAGGAAGAAAAAGATCATTCTGAAAGAACTCATGGGGATGGACAGCAATTACACAAAACTAGTGATTTTTAGTTTATTGCTTTTAGGTTTTACAAGTTACGCACAAATACAAATGCAGCTCTGTCATACATCCCTCCTAATGCCTTGTAGCATGAGGATTCAGTTCTGATTATAACCAGTTAGGTACTTTAAGTCTGGTTACGTTCAATAAGAACTTTCAGAATCACAGATTGACAAATAGTGTAGTTTATTGAAGCGAGAGGTTATTAATTCTTGTTAGATTGCTGGTGATAAATGCACTAGATCTACAAAATAAAGTGTATAGGGCTAGGTACAAGTGCTCCCAGCTATACTCTGACACAGTCAGAGGCACAAATCTTACCAAATAGGCATCACTGCTTTGCGGGGGGAGAGAAGAGCAAGCTCCTTGACTTGTCCACAAAGTAAGGATCAAAAAATGGAGGATCTCAAATATCAATTTCACACTTTTTGGAAAAATGGATGTGTGACTGTAGTCAAATACAATTGGTTACCAGTTGCTGTGCTCCTAGGTGGTGGGGGGGAGGGGACAACTCTTTTCTCATTTTCATATTGGTGGGTATGGTTTTTAATATGTTAATAAGAGATAATAAGGGTCTTTGGATACCTTTGGTTGAATTGAATTGAATTGCGTTTGAAACAAAATTTGCAGTGCAAATCCCTGACACTTCAGTATCTTCCTCCACCCAGCTGAGGAAGTAATGAAGGCCGTCTGACATATTACTGCCACGAGTATGGTACAACCACACATCCTTGTCTTCCCAAAGGACCAGATTTATAACCAAGATTTGTTGTGTGTGAAGCAGGGGGAGTGAGGTGCCTGGGTGCTATTCTGTACTTCACTGTGACAATGTCAGGCTGTGAGGTCTGTGCTTCACCCCAGGCACAATTCAGTTGTTAAGCCTTGCTTGAGCCTAGTCCAAGATAAGCAAGTGACTTGGCTCATGTTTTTGCTCAACCAACCTCATGAATTTTCCACCAGCTCACGGCATCTCTGTATCTTGACACAACAAGTCTGGCAACTTTCCACCATTGCTCACTGGGCTTTGTCTTCTATAGTCTTACATTTTCTCTTCTGTTGCTTGGAGGAAGAACTGTGATGTGACTAAGGGAAATAGCAGCTGGGGAGATGTTTGTCCAAGTTCTCTCTTGCTAAGCACAAGGAGATGGCTTCTGGTTAGTACAGCTCTTAGATAATGATCTCTGCTGGGAGGCAGTAAATGTTAGCTTGGCTTATAACCTCAATTGCTTACACAATTTCCAGTTTTTAAGAGAGCAGATGTGATGAGTTCTGCCTGCAGTACTTCTCACTTCTCTGTTCTAAAAAACTTGTTCTCTTCTTTGGTTTGCCAACCAGTCCCTATGATATTTACTGCTCATACTAACCAGTCTTCTCACAGGTGGCTGTTAAATGTGTCTCTTTCTAAATACCTGAGACCTAGCAATTCTTTGGTTTTTGAGCTGCATTGTGTAGGAGCAGTTAAAACATGAAAGAGTTAAGTGCCTCAGATTTGTCATTGGTAACAATTTTGGCCTTAATCATCTCAATTTTGGCCTTTGTATTGGGGTGTGAGGGAGAAAGAAATTGGGTTTTGTTGAAACACCTACAAAATTTTATCAGACCTGGAACTGAGACACTAACAGTCAACATCCTATGTCAGAGAGTGAGAATAGTTAACACTGTAGTGACACAGATTTTAAACATTAAAACATAATTTGGATTATGGCTAATTGCAGCTGGAATTATTTTCTAAAATAAAAGAGCTTTTAAAAGTAACCCTCATTAGGATGAGAAAAGATATATTTCTTTTACTACATTTATGATTTAACCAGTAAAATGACTAACCATGAGGTCTAGGATTCTGTTGTACCTAAGTCAGACAGAGCTTATGCTATGAGAGGTCATGCTCTTCCTTCTGAGTTGTCAGTGAAAGGATTTACTGAGCAATGTTACACATGGATTGTTTTAAGGGCAGTCCTTTAAATGGAATGTTAAGCAGTCACTGTCTCTTTTTTCCTTGACAGACTTATTTAAGAGTCTACACAGATTTTTTTGACCAGGTTAAATTCCAGGTCCTGTTGTAAAAAAACCAGGCTCCTGCAGTTTACACTAAGGGAAAGTGTACATTTTGGTTTTTTTTAAATTTATTACTTAAATGTGAAACCTTCCATATTTACCTAGATTGTTATAATTCTGGATTTGGCGAAGAGCTAATAGTAGGGAGGCTGAAAAGTGGAATTACAATTATATTGTGCAGTATCAAGGAGGAACTATATGTATGTTGGAGGTGGAAATTTATTTTGACACTGCTACTTTCTGTAGGGTTGAGGTCCCTGTTCTCTGCGATGGATGTGTAATGGGGCAGGATGATCCAACAGCCAGAGGGGATGGACATGTACGGGATGCAGTTCCCCTCTCGTCCTTCAGGTGGCGCTCTTGGAAAGCTGCCCGAAACACCCGTGACAGGCACAGGGAGCTGCTCGTGCTGTGGTTTTAAAGGTCGAGGCTAAAACGGGCTGGGCGCAAGGTGTTTCGTTCTGTAAAGGAAAGAGTCTTGAACTTCATCTCATATAAAGTTCAAACACAGTATCCTAGCATAAATTTTTATTTTGTACAAGCAGAAATGCAACCAAATTTTATGAACTGCCTTATTGTAAGTCAATTGTAAGTTTGATACGCATTTTGTAATAGTGTAGAGGTTAGCACTGTTTTACGGTTCTTGAGGGGTAGGGCAGTTCTAGTAAGCTGTCAAAAGTAGTCAGATCTTTGTTTTACAAAAATTGGGTAAGTTCTTCCTAACCTCAAGGTTAAGCAGACAGGTGAACCCCACACCCACATGCAGATTGTTTTGCCCAGCAGAGCTTGACCTGGCCAGGGATCTTCTGCTTCTACAGATTAATTGTCTGTGCATGTTTCATTTATGACCAGTTTTGTTTGGTTTCTTTTTTTAACTGGAATTTGGAAAAATTATATTTTTTAATAGGGCAAATGAATGTATAGAAATTAATTTATAATTTAAATTTTATTTTGGGGATAAAATGTATTATTTAATGTTAAGCTGATCAAAGTTATGCCACCTGGGAATCATGTCTGCTAGTGGTACATCCAATACTGTCTTACAGCTGAAATGTGATACGAATGGCACACTAAACCAATACCAGTAAATTCTAAATTCAATTTAACGTATCTTGCATACCTCATTTGTAGCCTTTAAAAACTTTTTTTTTTAAAAATAGCTTGTTCGTTTCATTAAGACTATAGCTTACAGAACTTTGTTTAATGAAATGAAGAAAAGTAAGGAGCTGTCTTGGGTTGCTTTTCAGAAGATTCTTAGGCTTGTGTTTTTTTCATTAGAATGTGAAAGGGCTGTCAGCTCTGGGTTTTTGGTTTTGTCTAAGTGTGAAAGAATAGTGTAGGTCTTTATTTTGACAATATTATGACTGCTTCTACATTATTGCTTTGTTATTCTACTCTGTAGGTGCCTGGAGTGCAGAGATTATGCTGATAAGTTGTTAAGGGTTCAAAAAATAACTAAGAAAATCATGTTAGGTTGCAGTACTAGTCTTGCAGTGTCAGAGACCTCAATATTGCTTCTCAGTTCCTGGGGAAGTATGTAAAGAGTATTTATTGGGTCCAACAGGAATTCATTAAGCATTTCTTGAATTAATTAGTTTTAACTAGAACATCTGTTTGGAAAAAGGAGTGAAAAGAGGAACTCTAAGGGAAGTTATCTTGCAGCCTGCATTATTGGGCCTAAACTGCCAAGACTAAAATCCCAGTTTTCCTTGCTGACTTTAGAATGAATATCACTTAGCATTGTTGAATTTTTGTTCCTTATGGGGGCATTTCCTTTGATGCATAAGATCTGTAATGTGGATTGCAAGATTCACACCAGAAACTTCCCAAAAAACAAATTATGTTGGAAGCTCTATAGGTTCTGTGCCTTTTAGTATGAAGGAGTATGACAAGTAGTATGATATGAGTGTCAGAGGTGAACAGCAGCTGTTGTGTGGGGTTTTGTTTGTTTTTTTAAAAAGTAATTAAAAGCTATATTAAAAATAGTATGCTTCTTTGACAGCAACTAGCTCTTTTGTAATTTTCCTGGCATTGTAGTTTATTAGAGTTGTATGACAAGAATCAGAAAACTGCACAATAATTTTAAGAAATTATTTCTTGGGGTGTGAGAGTGTATTTTGTTGTTTTTTCTTGTTTTTTCCTTGTAACTTCCCTTTAGGGGTGAGAAACAGAAGAGTTAAGCTTCAGTTACTGATACATGTCCATCAATTTTGCTTGGTTTGTTTCCTTATAGTTCTTTAATCTCAGAAAAATTAATAAAAATATTCTTTAAGTGTAATAATTTTCCAGTTAAGGCTAAGTTACCAGGATTTTTTTGAGAAGAAACTTTGGTTACATTATTGAAGTAGGAATGGTGGTATAATGGACTTTTTGTAGCTTTTACTTAATGATTTAAGATGATAAAAATGCAGAACTTTACTTGAAGATCTAATTTTTCTAATATAAGTTGTGATTTCTGAAAAGCTACAGTTTTCCTTATGATGATATGAATGAAGGATGATGGGTTTTTATTTTTTGATTGGTTGCGCTTTTTTCCAATGGTTTAAAATTTTATTTTTGGTTTATTCTTTTAGTTTAGAAATGTTATTCATAATAGTAAAAAAAAAAATATTAAAGTATTGCCTGTGCATATAGCACTGCCTATTGTGAATAGTTTTTTTTGTTATTAAAACAAAGTTGGGTTTCTTTCAGGCTTTTCTCTGTTCAGCCCTTACAGAACAAAAAAAGACATGAAAAAGGAAAAAAATGTCCTTCTTGCTGATTTAAAGTTAAGAAGGCTTGTACTTACATATCTATTATTTTCTAATGTCTTAAACTGACAACGTGTAATTAGGAGCCCCCTTTTCTACATGCAACGTATGACAGGAAGGTTATTCTTAAAGGAGACCAAATGTGAATATGTTGTGCAGATTGTGAGGATAACTGGCATTAGTTGGGGGTTTTTGTTTAAAAAGGAATTAAAAAAACATGCATTGGAAACATAATCCAGACATAAGTCTATGAAATCCTCTCCTCATTAAAGCAAGAACAACCCTTTTGTTTGCTGGATAATTAAAGTCTGTTTTGTACATTCTTTTTTAAGTCAATAGGATTTCTTTGGTAATATAAGTATTTAACTGTGAGTACTTTATTTTATTCTGCGATAACTTGAATAGCAATTTAGCAATCTCCTTATGAGTACCCCTTTATATATTTTAGTAGTAAGATGGACAAGTTAGGCCCACCACTGCGAACTGGAAGAGATGTGCAAAGGTTTTATGACATTGATAGAAAAACAGACAGTAACATCAAAAGGCCAAATGAGTTCTTGCCTATAAAGAAGTAAGTATTACAAATCAGCGTGGTTTTTCTGTTTTGCAGAAATGTTCCTTTTAAGCAGAAAAGTGTGCCCTTGACAGACATGATCTGCCCAATATGTCTTCAATATAAGTGCTGTGGGAGAAGAGTGGATGATGTAATTAGTATCAGTGAGAGGTAAACAGCTTCACGGTGGGACAGGAAGGATGCACATTTTCCTCAGATTTGATTTCTTCTGTCACTGATTGGTTATGGACTAAGAGCAATGAACTTCTATCTCTCTAAATCTGAGATAAAACTGATTTGCATGATGTAAAGCTGAAGTAAACATTTAAGCCTGATAACTGTACCCTTTTAGTAATTTTATTCCCTTAAGGTCAAATGTTTATCTCTCTCCTACATCTGGTCCAAAAACATGAGGAAGGCAGACTTTGTTATGAAAGGTAAAGTCTTTTATTAAGTCCAACTCATCCCAAATAAAGACTTTTGAATATTCAGAAGTCCTTATAAGATCTGAGTTTGGAAGGAAGGTTATTCCAGTTATTCTAATCTTTTGAAAAGGAAATAGATACTATATTTTAGTTAAGCCTTTGATATAATTTGCAAGATGCCAAGTTCAAATAGGCTGGTTTTTCATAAACTGGACCTTAAAGCTTATTGCAAAAGAGAAATTAGTAATGAATAATGTGGCACATACATGGAATGTAATACTTTAAATAGCAGAAATGTGTTTGAATCTCTTCATGCTGTAACCAAAGGTGTAATATCTTTGAGATGGGGACAAAACATTTAAACTTTCTATATGAAGAAGCAAAGAAGCAATGAAAGAAGGGGAAGCTCTTTTTAGACAAGCAGAATTTTCTTTTCTTATTTGTTCTTTTGCGTGTTTGGTTAGAGTTCAAAATCCTGTGAACCACCAAAAGCAGGTTAGTTTTTCATTTTGTAATACATTATTAAGATGTTGAAAATTTAGCAAGTTACTACAATTGCTTACAATATCCCCAGTCTGTACAGTGGTGATTTGATTTTTCTTCTTGAGAGAATTTCTTTAAGAGTGTAGGCACTTGCTCTGTTCTTCATAACATCCCTCTTGTTCTTACTGAAATATCCACTGAGCTGGTGAATTAAATCTGCCTTCTTTGTGGGAGGTGATTCAGTGTGTTGTATGCCAGCAACATTCAACAAATGTGGATAATTCCTAGCAATTCTTAAACTCAACATAGCAGTGTGGATAGCAGAGGTTTCTGGACTTTAGGATGCATGCCATTAATCATCAGAAAATTATTTATAACTTTGCACAGAACTATGAGCTGTTGTGGATGTTACAGTGACAGCTGTCAAAAATATCTGAAAACACCCTGTCTAGGAAGCAAGCTTTATGTATCAGTATTTTATGATAACATTCAAAGGGTGAATGCATGCATAGAAGAGGACAAGCTTCTTTACACATTTCTTTCAGATTTTTATTTTGCAAGCAGTGGTAATTCAATGAGATTTGCAACATGAGCTGCTTTAGGAACGGAAGTCACCTTCAGTCTTATTTCTTTTAAAATTGAGAGTGGATAATAAACATCTTTAATGGTATGTCCAGATTTTAGGAGTTCCAGGTGGTTGTGGTTAACAGCCTCCTCTGCTGTCAGGCTGTATTAATACATTGTGTGATGCAACTTAGAGCAGGGATTTATATAGTTTTTCAAAATCAAAACAAAAAATCCAACCAAGCAGAAAAAAATAGGTGAAAAAGTAGGTAGCAGAGATGGAACAGATTGAAAGAAAACCAAGCTGTTGTGGCAAAAGTTGAAATAATCAAGAATATCTGACTTCATTGGAAGACCTCTCTCTGGGGATCAGATTGCTACTTAAGGATGCAATATCAGGGGTTTTCACCAAATATACATGAAACCTGATGCTAATTATGTGTCTAAATTTGGGCTGAATAAAATTGTAGACAGTTGCAACCTGCTACTTGTATTGATTTACTCATCAAAAAAGGCAGAAATCACAGAATCACAGAGCGGGTAAGGTTGGAAGGGACCACAATGGATCATTTGGTCCAGTCTTCCTGGTTAAGCGGGTGAGGTTGCTGTTCATTTCAGTCAGTGAGAATCATTGCGGTTAATTACAAGACTCATGTTAAACTTCCGAGTCTGAAAATATATTTAGGGGTTTTTTCTGTATAATTAGAAAACTAGTGAAAAAAGACTGCAGAAATTATGCAGAAAGCTATGTTTAAACATTTTGGAATGAAGATGTCCTGTTAAACCTTTAATGAATGATGTTTTATCTGTTCATGGGACTTTGCCTCCCTCAATAGACAGGCTGGACAGTGTACTTGGAATGTGGCTTTTCAGAATTCTGATTTCTTCCCACCCCTCCCCTGTTCAGTCACTGAATGCTGTACTAGACACAATACAAACAATGTTTTTAAGACACTGATTTCTCTGAAATTTCTTTAGTGTACACCTAGTATTAAAGCATCAGATGAATTTTCAGAGTACCTAGTGGAATGAGGGTATATGGTACATATCTTAGAAAATTGAACAGCTGAAATACAGGAAAGAATAGTGGCCTGTTTTTCCTGTCAATTTATTTCAGATATCTAGGACTCCTAACATGATGTTTAAAGCTGATTGATTCAAAGCACACTCTGGAAAGACTTCAGTTTAAGAAATTATTGCTGTTAGTTTTGAAAAAGGATTATGTTAGTCCCAAGGTGAAAATCCAGAGAAAACTGAGTCAGTAATATTTTTGAAAAATTTGTTTTAAACTACTTTGAGCTGTCTGAACAGAAATTGAGTCATAATTCTGTTGTTTGCATCATTGTCTGACCATCCCTGATGCATGATGATCCATACTGTTCCTGTGTATACAGCTGATTTTTTTCTTTAAATGCTTTTCTAGCTTCCTTAGCAGGTAAAGTAACAGTCCAATATGTTCTTTCCACTATTGACTCTAATGAATTTTATTCAATTATAAGCAAAGGTCTCTCCTCATTGTAAAATGAGATGGGGGAAATAACAAAGATAGAGTGTTTAGCATCTGTACTGTTGTGCATACTTGTAGCAGTGTAATTTAGGTTGCATTTAGAACTTTTATCCTGGAATTCTGTAACTTCTGAAAGACTGGCATTTTTACAAACTTTTAGTAAATTTTTAATGTGATGTAACTGATGTAGTGCTTTTCAGTCTCCACAGTACTTTTTTTTCAAGTAAATCTATCTTTAGAATCTCCTTATTACATAAGAGAGATCCTTGTTAAATAAGAGGGCAGACAGGAAAACTAATGGAGAAGGTTAGTATTCTGCCCACTGAGCGAGAATCTTTGGTCATTCCACTCTACCTGTTCCATGTAGAAGCCATTCTTGTTAAACTTGAATACTTTAGTTAGATATAATTTCACTTTATTTAATCTTGAATTTAGTTCTGATTTCCACCTTTGTGCTTAATCATTTGATCACTTCACCAGTGGTTTAAGTGATGGAGGGAGCTGAAAAGTCGTCTTTAGCCTATGCTCGTGAAATGATGGAAGAAATATTTTGTGCAACATGTCTGTAATTCAGGAGTTGTTACATGCTCCTCAGCTGTGTCAGTGTTGCAGTTGCAGTTAGTGGAGTTAAATCCGTTTCCTTCTATATGGTTTGAAAACCAAGCCAAGCCCAGGTTGTTTATAGTTCTGAAAGGAACAGTTAGGTGCATCTGAATAGAAGGGGAAAAAAAAAATTACTGTTGGGTTTTTGTTGCTGATTGGGCTATTGATGACTAAGCTTTTTTAATGGAGTTTTAATGTTTTTTTAATGTACATGAGCCAGTCCCACTTAAATTTCATTTATGCATAGTTGTTCAAGAATGAGAACAGAAAAACTTGGTGGGTCATGCACAAGGTGTCATAGTAACTGAAGACTTGCCAAAGAAGAAGAAATTCCAGTGAATGGTAATTCTTTTGGGTAATGATGAAAACTTCTGTCCTTGGCGACTAATGCTAAAACAATGCCCCTTCCTATTTATTTTTCTTATGCTACTCAGATTTTTCAGAGGATTCTGATGTTTCTTTACACATCAAAGCAAGCTGTGAGATGTTCTCTGTGTTTGGGATGTGCTATTTGTTGTATACTGGCTTCTCATAAAACTCATGAGTCTTCAGGAAAGCAGCTTTTGCAGCTATGTGGTCATACTGTTGAAGCCAACTTTAGTAACACTGTGACAAGCTGTTAAAAATGAGGCCCTAATGCCCAGCTGGATGCACTTTTTTTTTTTCTCTCCCCTGAAGAAAGGGGATCTACAGCATTATCTAAGAAACATGCATCCTACATAAAGTCTGTGGGTATGAAGAAAAAAGTCCTGTGACTTACTTTATATTGGTCACAAAGTCTTGAGAATTTGATATCCTTTCTGCAGATCTTAAACTAATAGGACCTGCAGTCTACTTCTGTGAAGGCCCTGCCAGTTCTGAAAAGTGATTTGTAATTTGTCAAGGCAGACATTAGAATGTACTAAACAACCCCTAGTGCAGTGTCTACCTGTATTTTGGTGTGTTAGCAAGTGAACAGGAAAAAACTTGCTGTTCCATTTAGCTTTTTGTTGTAAGATTCAAGTCGTATCAGTTCAAATTGTGCAAGTTCATGCCAAAGTTCTTGTCTGCTCTTGGTAGGAAATGAGTTACTTTTCATACAATTAATTAATGTGTAGATTGTTTAACCTTTGTTTTTTTTAATATATACATATTATTAGTAAATGCATATTCTTGTATGGATTTCTATGTGTGTATATAAATCACCAGCTATTTATTCTATTTTAGAGGCGCAACAAAAGCCCGGACATCAACCCCTCCTAGTGTGTCAAGAACCATGAGCACGGGTGCTTTAACAAACAAAAGAAAAACTAGCAATTCAGACACTAACTTAAGGTAGCTTTTAACTTTGTGGATTTTGTCATCAATAGAACCTTCATTAAAGGAAATTACTTATTACAAAAGAAGTCAGGGAAAATACTGTTCTCTGCAGCTACTAGATAACTCATGGTCAGTATTATTTGGGATGTTTAAGGTACTCAATATATTTTGCATACCTATCATCTGGCAGCACTCCTTTGTCATCAGCTGTCTCACATGTGCACAGAAGACCATGTTGGAAATGTCAAAAACCTCTTGGGAGCTGTTGAAAAAAAATAGGCAAATATTCTTTCTGTAGAAATAGAGTGAAACCTTCATGCTAAGCACATAAATTGTCTGTTGCCTACCCTTTCAAAGGGTAGGATGAAAATTGTATTGCTGTTTTAGCCTTTTTTTTTTTTTTGACAAGCTAAATTTTAAGTCTAACTAGTGAATCAAGTATTTGATCCTGCTCCTAGAACTTTGACATTTTTCATTTTCTTGCAGGGAAGGTGGGTATCTGGAGGTCCATGGGGGAGCTGGGGTAGAGTTATAAGGTATACCACTGTAAATAGGAAGTGTAAGCATGAAAATTACAATAACTGTAATTCACTGCAGGAATTAGAATAATTTCTCATCAAGTTCTGCTGAACTGACTTACAGAGAATGTTCTTTATCTGGGAATTTCAGGTCTGACGGTAAAATTCTGTGTGACAGTGGAGACTGTGCATCTTCAGTCAATGGAGGAAGCTCAAGAAGCAGCGAAGGAATTTCACCTGTACACTTATCAAAGTTCTGCCATGAATGTGGAACAAGGTATCCAGTGGAGTGGGCAAAGTTTTGCTGTGAGTGTGGAATTCGAAGAATGGTTGTGTGAACAGATCCTTAAAAGCAAAAAGAAAATGAGAAATCAGAAGCATCTGCTATGTACTGTTGCATGGAAAGCTAGAGCACTCCGGCCAGTTCGACTTCATGCTGCAAACATGTCTAAACATCATTTTGTAATTTTCTGAGTGCAATTCTGGTTACACAGTTATTTATAAACAAATATATATACTGTATATAAAAATAGTAGCTACCTAAAATTGTGCCATTCAAGGAAATGCTCTTTACTATCTGTTGGAAATATTTAAAATTAAGGTAAAAGTGTTAAGTAATCTAGGTAGCAGAAATGGGTTAGTGTTTGGGGGTTTTTTTGTTTGTTTGTTTGTAAATCCAACTAGACAAAGGATTTTTTTAAATCACACGTGCACGGTAATACTTACCCATAGGGAACTAGCCATGAAGAACTTGGGCTTCAGAGGTTTCTCTGTGGAGGCATTTCCTTCATCTGTGACAGTAACTTAGATGCTGTGTTCTGAGTGAAAACAACATGAGTGGCTCCTTATAGATTCCTAGTTAAAAGAGTAAAAAGTCTGGATCTTTAAACTCTCTAACAGTAATATCCTAATTGGACTTTCCAGTTACTTCCTAGGACTTTTTAAAGAATCTAAGTGAAAAGACTACCTGGAATTTTCTTTTCATGTAAGAAGAAAGGCAAGATTTGGCTTTTCATGTTCTGTTTTTCAAGAGGAACATGTTAATATTTTTATCTATTTATAAGGGCAAATATATCTTCATTTTATTAAGTTCCTTTTGTTCGAAATACTTGTCTTCCTTTTCCTGTGCTCCACTATGACTAGCATATCTAAAAGTGTCATGCTTCATGTCTTTGTCTTGTTTCCAAAGGTCCTGCTCATTTTTTTATCTCTTCCCTCATGTCCTGAAGACATCTTGTTTATCCTAAATGTTGAACTGTTATTTTGAAAACAGCTTTCTTGATCTATCCGATACCAAAAAAAAAAAAATAGTTTCATAAAAATGTATGTTATTAGAGCAGTAAAACTTGATGTAAGTAGTGACTCTCTTTTTGTTCTTATTCCTGTGAAAATAGCACATCTTATATATGAGTGCATAGTGGAGTAGCTGTGCTTCATAGCTTTATGTGTCAATACCTGACATGGGTTTTACTGCAATTTTGTGTATTCTGAGCTCTGAACAGCAGCCTCTTGAAATTAGTAACAGACTTCACATTAATTCTTTTGGAAGAAGGGTCAGACCTTGAAAGCTATTGGGTTCACAAGCTGAATCACTTACCTTGTATCTAAATGTAGTAATGCGTTTTGTTAAGTTTTGCTTTGAAGTACTCACACCATCTTCATAATGCGTAAAAGAACAATCTGAAACAATTCAACTGTGCCTTTCCCACAGTAAATACACTCTTTTTGTTAGAAATTAATGCTTTCAGCTCACAAACACCATTAAGACCAATTTGTGTAATTGTAGCTTATGAAAAATAGAATGTAGTGTTCCATGATAGTATTATGGTCATTGTTTGCATTCTCAAAAACTGTGATTGTTATCAATGGGGCCAATTTAGAAGAAAGCATTATTCAAGAAAAATATCTTCAAAGCAGATACCAGTCTTGGAGGATGAGAGATTTAAGAGTCTTGATGTAGTCACATTGTAGGCCACAAACTATCAATGTTTTAGAATTAGTTCAATAATTGTTTTATACTTTTTATACCAAAATATTTTTAGAAATTGTCCTTTATTCAGTGTAGTGTTATTATAATTGGTGTAAGCTGACTGGTAATGATAGTTAGAACTGACAAAGCCAATTTATTTTCTAAGTAGTTTAGATTCTGGGATCTCTGCTACGGCACATTAGTATCTGGACTTGGGCCATGGAGATCTGCAGACTGAACTGTTGCAAGCTGATAGTCCATCAGCAAAGATACCAGTCCAGAATAGATTTGATCATTTAGTGAATCTACTCTGACTTGGTGAATTTTCAGTTGATCCTGCTGGAAAATGCATTTTACCTTTTTTTGAAAATACTTTCTACAAAGGGAATGTTTAGTATGGCACTAATACCTTTCAGCTTTTCCAGGAGTAATGTGACTGTAGAAAAACAAATTGTTTCTCCTTTGAATTGTAGGTGGCAGGTTTCCTAGTTTCAAATCAATCCCCATACAGTTAGTGTATTTTCTGCCTTTTGAGTTGTTTGTGTAAGTCTTTGCTTTCAGTGCAACATTTAATTAATTATTGGAGTAGCACATCATTTGCTTCATTTACACTTCTATGATTTATCTCAAGGACTGCACAGGAGATTAACCTGAACTGAAAAAAAGATTTTTAAAACTGATCGTTTAATTTGGCCTTAAAAAGAAGGTTTGTGAAGCATAAGTGACTGCTGATACTAACTTTGGATAATGTGTGTGTGTGTTTGAATCTACAGAAAATATAAGCAGACAATGAAATTACATTTGACTGTGCAGTTGGCTACTGTGTAGTGAGATTATCGAAGGTCCAGTACGTTTCCTGTTTATCAGGTGGTTTTGTTACTGAATGACATGGATTTCCGAAGTCACTGATGTTACAAACCCTAGCCTGTATTACACGAGTTATCAACACAGATTACTGTAATTCCATCTCAGTGAAATGTTTGTAGAAAACAGTGATTTGTTTTCATAATGCCCCTGCAGAAGTGAATGTGGGAAACAAATTTGTTATATTTGAAGAAAAAGAAATGTTAAGGGAATTTGACTTTGTATTTTGAATCTTTAGTGTCATGTCAAGAGTTCCCAAATTTAGTTTATTACTGATCTAATTCCGAATCCTCTTGCCGTAGTTTTCCCCACACCTTTATGCCTTGGTTTTCATGGGAGGAAAACCATTAACTATGCACTGTCTGTTTTATAGTGAAATTTATTGATGTGATTGTTTTAATGATTCCTATACCGTTGTCTGACCCTATGACAGACTTTTCCTTTACTCTGCCATTATATCTTCCTAATGTACTTACTAAGGTTCTTCCATTCATTGAAGGGGAAAAAAAAAGTCAAAGGTAAAATTCCATTTAAAGAAATGAGGAAAAGGCTGGTTTTGAAGTTTGGCCTGAGGGAGTTTGCATTCTCATTCTGTCTTGAGATTATCTCTTATACGAGGGACTTCTCTGTGCCAGAAGTGCAGGATCACTGGAACTATGCTGATGGAAGTGCGATGGAGTTTTGAAAAATACTATCTTCAGTAGTAAAAAGCAGCATAAGGCTTAATCTCTGTATGATGTATCCTACCCAGGTTTATATTTATGCATGATACTCACACCCTAGGTAGTTTCAGAACTGGAATCCCCAAATATACAGCAATTAAAGTATGTGTTTATATGGATGATTATACCGTCAGTCTTACACAGCAATGCAGGGAAGTGGGCACGGGGAGGTGCTTCACCGCCGTGTCAGGTTGTAACTATGAAATGAACATTTAGGCAGAATTTTTCAAATTCGCAAAAGAGACTCAGGAGTCCTTGAACTCCCTGGAGGGAATGGGAAAGCTCCACCCGAGGGTTCCCCCGACAGGAGGGTGGCATGGTGGGAGGAGCTCTCCAGGGTGCTCAGGCGCAGAGCCTCTCTCACAGTGCCAGCTCAGCAGCTGGTCGAGCACAGACACATGTCCCGCAAGTTTACAGGATGGTAACTCCAAATTTTAAGACCTGACCCAGTTTTTGTGTCATGGAAGTTCTCTGTCATCCGCGAAAGACTACGAGCTCCAAGTTCACCATTGCAGCTGAGAGTGTGTGCAAAGAGAGCGGTTTCATGATGCGTGCTTAATCAGTGGAAGGAGGAATGACGGCCGTAGTTTAAATGCTAACGAACAAGGTATGTGTTAGTGCACACTAAGGTAGGCTATGTAATTAGTCTGCATATAAAATTAAGTGGTATTGTCTATGTATTGCAAAACTCAGAAAAAGTGCTAGTTTCCATCACATAGACTTTGTATATGGACGGAGAACAAATCTGTTACGAGTGTATTTTAATCTTGGCTGACAAATTTGTGATTTGTAAGGGCACTTTTTGCAACTTTAATTCTATCCCGTTTGACTAAGCTATGAATAATTATATGGGTTGTATGACAGGGTAGAATTTTTATCTTTGGTAAAATTGGTTTTAGTGACTCTGGTGAAAATAGTTTTATTGCCTTTGAAGTACAGCTTATTCCAACTTGTGATCATTTTGTTGCTGGTTGGTTTGGTTGGGGTTTTTTTCCAACTTGCTGAGTAAGGTTTGAGTGACCTAATTGTGTTGTTGGAAGAAGTGCTAGGTAAAAGACTCTGTTAACTGTATTCAGTAGTTACTTGGTTGATATTTTCTTTCCAGTATTCACAGTATAAGAGATTACTCTTGCACATTAGTTCGTTTCTTGTTTTGTTTGGGGTTTTGGTTTTTTGGTGTTATGTCATTCCAGAATGCACACACATTTCTGGAGGATCCTAGTTAGGCCCATTCCACTTCATCTTGCCAGAAAACAGCTTCTTCAGACTTCCTCTTAATTAGTGCTTTTTCTTCACAAAAATAATCAGTAGGGAAATCACATTTCCCCAATTTGAACATAATATTTTGAGCCAACAAATCAAATATTCAGTTTAATGTAGCTGAATATTGAACCTAAGTTCTAAATAGGAGTGCACGGTTTACCATAGTTCTTTGTTTCTGTTTGGCTTTCTGGCAGAACCATGAATGGATTTGGGTGGGATCTGTAGAGTGCTGAGTATGCTATGACTGTTACAACACCTGCTTTATATGATTGCTTTAATTCTTGGTGTTCATTCCTCATGTGACACTCAATATGTTCATCTTTGTAAGTTTATTTATTGATGTTCCATGTTTTTAAACGATGTTCATTCATGTGTTTGAGGTGATTAATTTTGTCAGCATTACATTTGTTATGTTTGCCTTACCCCTCAGTGCATTAAATATTTGTGTTTGTGACCATCCAGTGGGTTGGGTTTTTTTGCCAGAATTCCTAGATTTGTTTGCATTTTATTCAGTATATTTTGTTTATTTTAAAGTGTCAGTTCTGTTTTAATTAATAAATGTAAATCAGCACCTAATGCTAATTTGCCACTTGTTAACAATAAAGCAAATATACTGATAAAACTTCTTGTGATGTACAAATTTTTGTAGTGAAATGCGGAATTGTCTTAAATAACAAGGCATAGGGGTCAGTAATATAATTTCAGCCTTATTCAGGTACACCAGACCTGATATGAGGACCATCCGCTGTCTTCTGCTGGTAGCTGGGAGTGAGACACTTAGTTGTTATTTTCAAAGAATAGGGTTTTTAAATTTACTGGTGAGATGAGACTTGGATTCCTCAGTCACCTTGAAAAATACTCTATACCAGATATTTAAATCGGTGCGATCTGCTTATATAAAGTTAACTCTGTACGTCTTCTTTTTTCCCCAACAGACTGAGGGAGCTGGGTTGTTCAGCCTGGAGAAGAGAAGGTTTTGGGGATGCCTCGTTGTGGCCTTCCAGTACCTAAAGGGTGTTTATAAAAAAGATGAAGAGGGACTTTTTGCAAGGGCCTGTGGCAGGATACAGGGGAATGGTTGTAAACAAAAAGAGGACTGATTTAGATTAAATGTTAGGAGGAAATTCTTTACTGTGAGGGTGGTAAGGCACCAGAACGGGTTGCCCAGAGAAACTGTTGATGCCCCATCCCTGGAAGTGTTCCAGGCCAGCCTGGATATGGCTTTAAACAACCTGGTCTAGTGAGTACCCTCCCTGCCTATGGCAGGGGGGTTGGAACTAGATGATCTGTAAGGTCCCTTCCAAACCTGTCTATGATTCTACGACGATTCTGTGATTCACCATATCTTCTCCGGAGGAAGGCAGATACATTTTCCCTTCATTTTTGATAAAATTCATATATGTGCCAGAATTCTGCAAAATTTGTTGTCACTGCTGAGATTCTGTGATAATCCTCATGTTGCCTTCCTCTTTATTCTGGTTCACCATGAACATTTTAATCATCAGGAAGAAAAAATCCCAATAAAAACCTAAATAGCTGTTGAATGGAATCTATCAGAAAGCCAACATACCTTTTGCTCAGCACAAGGCCGAAGAGGTGGAATTGCAAGGAAACATAACCAGACAGGAGAGATTTACTCCTGCATCTTTTGCTCAGGAGCTACAGCTGTAAACACTTCTTTGATGGCGTAAAGTTGATTTTTGAATGCTCTCTTCCTATGGCCTTCCTTGATTTGGCTTCCTGAGCACCAGAAATTCTTCCTTCTCATGAACCACAGAGTATGTATTTAATTCTTGCTGTTAGAAATGTGCAACACTATCTTGCTCATGGGTTAATCATCCATTCCTGCTTTCCTATAATCATATAAAATCATAGAATGGTTTAGGTTAGAAGGGGCCTTAAAGAACATCCTGTATCCCTGTCATAGAAGGCCACCAAATTTGTCAGACACGATTTGCCCTTAGTGATACCAATCACTACCTTATTTCCATGTGCCTTAGCATACTTTCCAGGAGGATCTGCTCCACTATCTTTCTGGACACTGAGGTGAGACTGATAGACTTGTAATTCCCCAGGTCTTCCTTATTTCCCTTTTAAAAAATGGGAGTTATGCTTCCCTTTTTCCAGATACTGGGAACTGAATTGCCACAACTTCTCAAATATGATGGGTAGTGACTTAGAGGCTTCCTCTGCCAGTTCCTTCAGAATCCACAAGATACATCTCAGCAGGTCCCATGGACTTGTGCACCTTCATGTTCCTTAGATGGTCTCAAACCTGAGCCTCTTGTTTCAACAGTGCTTAAATTCTTTTTACTAATTTAAATACCTAAGGTTTTTTCCCTTGATACCTTCCTGTAAATTCCATCTATTTCTAAATCATGGTTTTGATCTACTCATACTACATCTTTGCTGTGGCTAAATAAATAGATAAACACATAAATTAAAGTGGTAGTCAGGCAGGCCTGGTGGTGATAATACCATGCAAGATTTTCGCTTTGCCCATTCCTGCAAAGCAGTTTATTGCCAGATTTGTAATTCCAGGAGAGACCAGAGGAGGTTCTCAAATAGAAGACAAGAAATCCAAGAGTAGAAGTCAGTGCATTTAGCAGTTAGTGTTTACATGTAAGTGATTACTCAAGGAATTTGACAACAAGAATCAGACAGGCAGGATATTTATTAAGAGAAGTAATCACAAAAAATGCATGATTTCATAATCATTCAGTTTAAATTTCTGTTCTTAATCTACCCTTGGTCTTTCCTCCACAATAGTCCTGAAACTGCTTTATTGGCCTCAAGATTTACGTTGTGGGCTGCTGCTCAAGTCATTTAGGCTGACTTAACTTTCAGTTTTGTAATAGCTAATGCTGCATGTGTGTTTTTGTTTTAATTCACACTGCTGTTTCCTTGCCAAGTGGTTATTGGGAAATAAGTCTTGGCTTTCAACTGTTCCTAAATTTCAAAAAAAACCCCAACTGTTCTTCAGTCTCAGAGACCAATTGAATCCTCAGTCTCTTGGCTTGTCTTTCTGTCCCTTTGGAGGAAGGGATTTCCAGAGAAGTCCTTACAATAGGGGTTACATTCATTTATCTGCCATATGATACTGGGAAATGTTTCGCTTCCCCGTTACATTAGAGATTTATGGGTTTGGTTCTCATTTTTTAAGTGTTTGGAGTTAAGGTTGCAGTCTTTTACATGAAGAGCTAAAGAGAATATGTGAAAGCTTCAATCACAGTTTTACAAAGTTATCACTCCTTCCTCATTGTCACCACAAATAGATGGGTGTTGGAGGGGGTTGTGGTGAGTTGACCTTGGCTGGATGCCACATGCCCACCAAGACACTTTATCACTCCCCTTCCCAGCTAGACAAGGGAGAGAAAAGATGAAAAATGACTGGGTGGTTGAGATAAAGCAGTTTACTAAAACAAAAGCAAAAGTTGGCATGTGCACAAGCAAAGAAAAAAGGGTTTATTCAGTAAGTGATGTTCAGCCACTTCCCAGGAAGCAGGGCTTCAGCACCTGTGGTGGTTACTCTGGAAGGCAAACCTTGTAAATAATTAATGCCCCCCCTTCATCCTCCTTCCCTTGGCTTTTATACATGAGCTGATGCCATATTGTATGGAATATCCCTTTGGCTAATTTGGGTCATCTGGCCTGGTTGTGTCTCCTCCCAGGATCTTGCCCACCCCCACACCCTTCAAGGGTGGGGAGGAATGTTGAGAGACAGTGCCAAAACACTGGTGTGTCATCAACACCTTTCTAGCTACCATTGCAGAGCACAGCACTGCGAGGGCTGCTGTGGGGAAATGAGCTCCATCTCAGCCAGACCCAGTACAGGGGTGTATTGCAGGGAAGCACGATATGTTTGCTTTGCTCTTAACCTCTTCCTCCACAGATTCAGTACAGCAATCTTATTCCAGTCAAATACATAAGCCTAAGTGCTGTTTCCAGTCAACTGAACAGTTTGAAGCATATCCCACCATTTTTTTCAGGTGTTTGTTCTGAATACCAAAATTTTCTCAGAATAGTTCTACAAAAAGATGCTTTTAGCACAGATAAAACAGTATCATATATTGGTTTACTCTGAACCAGGAAATAACAGGATGGCTGAACTAAAGCTTTCCCAAAGTATTTAGTCCACGGCAGGCTGCTGTGGAAATGTTTGCCTAAACTGGCCAGGTTACAAGCAACTAAGAAACAGGTATTTTAAAAGATGAAGTACCCAACAGCTGGAGGTTACATTACCAGCAGTGCTTTTAATGACTGGCTGGGAAAAAAAGCTGAAAAAGGAGTAGTGACAGTCAAAAAGTGAACAGCCCAATTCCATATAAGACAAATATTTTATTACCAAAGGAGTTATAATACCAAAGTAAGAAACTGCAAAAGAGTTATAAACAACTATAAAAATACTTATATTTATCCAAAATTAAATATGAACACTTTATTAGTTACATGCCAATATATTATTCTCTGACAATATTCACACATTTTAATTCATGGTTGTCTAACGTCTTAAAACACGTTATATAAAATAATTGCGTATAACAAATCACAATCCGAAGCTAAGAAATTGTAGCTCCTCCTGCAGCTAACTGTGGGTTAACTGAATTCATAGGACTAGTGCTGCTAGTCAACTGAACAAACATTCAGGCCTCTCCTTTTTTGCTTTCCATAGGACTTGCCTCTGCTTCAGAGAGCAGAAGCATGCTACATCTCTCAAAAATCAGTACCCTTCCAAAGTTTTTCAAAAAGTTGACTTCTTCCCTGTTCTTTCCAAACCCAGATCAGTTAGCAGACCCATTTGACCTACACTGAAAACACTTCTGTGTCAGCAGAACATACCCAAGATTAGCTGCTGCTTTGATAGATTGTTACTTTTGTATCTTGATGAGTTTTACGTAATATAAAGAAACCAGCTACTTTTCCATACTGTTTTCTTTACCTGCAGCTCCTAAGATGATTTTATAAATTGCAGTAAAAATGTAAGTAGATTGCTTTCATGTGATGGTATTATAAAGTTACTTGAAAAATCAGAATATTCAAAGTCATTTCCAGAGCACAAAGGTGGGACACAGCCTTCTGCAGAGTTCTTTGTTTCACATGCTGGTCTTTTATTTCCACTTCTTGGACTTCAGCAGCTTTTTCAGCTGTTTCTGCTTATTCCAACTCCACAAACAAGGTACAGTAGCTTTCCATCAGAATTTTGGCATAAAGTGTTTATATAAGCGAGCAAGGTTACTTGAAGAATGCATATAAAATGCAAAGATACCAAGTAATGCCACTTCATAAGAAAAGAGCAGGATTCACCTGGAATCACCTGGAAATCATTTTTTCAAATTTATTCCAGCAGGATCTAAGGCTAGATATATTTTCTTTCAGTTCGCAAACTTCTTGGTTACATTTCTTTCTGGACTGTTCACCTGTCTCTGTATCTTCTTTACTAAATAAATTTACACGTGGACAAATCTGAAAAAGAATAGATAGTATTGTTAATTGAGGACTGCTTATTCTATTCCTACAGACATCTTTTAAAACAAACCGATTCCATTTTAAAACAAACCGATTCCATGGTACCACTCACGGTAAGCCAGAAAGCTGGGCTGCTCACAAAGCAAGCCATGACACTACACAGCCTGCATCACTCTGATGTTCTCGCTCCGAACAGAGCCCTGCTGCCACCCCTGCCCATGGGACTGGGAGGACGTGGCTTCAACACACAACAAATAAGGGCAACTGAAACCAGTGTGTCCAACTGAGATCATGCATGTCCTCCATCAATGGTTTAAAATTTATCCTCCATTATCGGAAGGACTGGGAAAATAAAGCAAATTGAATTGTTGAGCCAAAATTCGAATGCATGTGTTGAGACTGATGGAAAAAGACAGACTTGTTCTAGGGGCTGGTGCTGTGGCCTAGTATTCAGGATCTCAACCAGAAAAAACTACTGTGGTTCTTTTTTCATATTCAATGGCTACTCATAATTTTTTACTGAATTATTTTAATTGTTCTTTAAAATAAAAACAGGCATCCATGAGGTTAGGCAGGAGTTGCAAGGGTGACACTAACTTCTATGACTTTGACAGCGACACTTTTTAAAGGAAGTCAAACAGTGGATTCAGCACAGGTGACTAAGCAAATTATCCAACATTACTTTGAAGATCTGGTCCCAGATTATAAGGGTCTCTTCATTTCAGTGCGTAAAAGAATGAGTTAAATGCACACTTCAATCCAACTATTTATGCATTATATCCTTTGGTGCCTATGTGGAGACTTTTTGATGTTGTTTAATATTTTTGTGTTCAATAGGTAACACTGAGCCACACTTAAAAGAACACCCTTCCTTTGCTATGGTAGCCTGTAGATCATGGCTAAAAATCCAATTATTATCATGCCTAACTGTTCTTATTGAATTTGAGATCCTGTGGTTAAAATAAAGACCAAAGAGACTATGGAAAAGAGAGAAACTCCCCCCCCCTAACTGCTTGTTGAAACAAACCAGATTAAACATTACTCTTAGGATAGAACCCCAGTGAGAAGTAACAACTATGATTTTATACACTGGAGAAGTTAAACATGTCTGGCCTTTGTCTTTTACTGGGGAATTAACTCAGGTATTTCAGTACTGAACCAGAGTAGATATCTTCACCATAGAATTCCAGAGGATTGTTTTACTTAGTCTTTGCACTGGGCTTAATGTCCATGGCAAGACATGTGCTATAGAGTGAAATTCCTCTTGCATACAACGTGTATGATGGTTGTACCTTTGAGAGGTAGATGTGAGGGTCTGTGTTGAATAGCTCTAAGCAGTGAGTCAAATAAGTAAAATAAACTGTGGAACATAGTTACCACTCACCTTTTCTTTTCTATGTCCTTCACATTTGCACTTTAGAACCTGTAATGTCCCACATGAGACGAATGCTGCTTTCCATCTAAAGGCTTTGCTGATTCTTTGCTTATGAAAGAATCTGAGCATGTTGCATGCCATGCTCTGTAGTGATTCTACTTCCTGTGAAGGGACAAAGAAAAATATGTCCTGAAAACTCTGCACCGTTAATTCTTTGCAATGTTGTTTTGTCTTTAAAAAAACCAAAACCCTCCATCAGTTACCATTAGTTCCTTTTGCTTTCATAGTGCTAACCTTTTCCAGTAAAATGCATAAGTACTCTAACATATCTGCCATGTCTTCAAAATATTTAAAGAAGCAGTTTGTAGTAGTAATAATAATAGCATAAAAATGTTAGGGAGAAATCACAGCCATAAAGTAATCAATTGTTAGGAAAACACTAAATGATTTTTGGAGTCAGTCCTTCTATCGAGTCATGATAAAATCTGCAGCAACAGCTGACAGTTGTGCTTTCTGCCATTTGAGATGTACCCAAACTATTATTTTAAAGCTTTCAGATCTGAAATGAAAAGCTTAGCTGACAAAATTTTCTGTAGAAAAGTAAAAACAGAGGTTGGGAAATTTTAATGTTTAATTCCATTTCCATTGCACTATTTGTACAGAAGAATCTTTATAGTAGAAAAAAAAAAATCCACATTTCTTGAATACGGAATTGTTTAATATTTTAATTTAAAAAATATCAGTTTTCTTGACAAAATCTGTGATTCCGGAGTCATAAAAAATAACAACCCTAAATATTATGATTTGACTACTAAAAGGTTAAATTACTCTCTATCACAACATTTTATTCAGGGATTGGAGTGTACAGATAACTCATTTGATTTTATGCTCTCTAAATTCTGAGAAGTTAAATTTTACGGCAGTATCATTGCAGAAAAACACTTTGATATTTTCATGTCTTTTGCAGCACCTGTCACGATTCTGTGCAGATATATTTACCTGTAAATATCGTATATGGTTAGACATGGGAGTACTTTTAATCACGTGAGCAAATTTTCTGCCTAACAATCAGTGATGTCAACAGTAAATTGTTCTGTAGCATCTCCTCAGTCAGTGTAGCAGGGTTAGTGTACAATTCTGAGCTCTTCCTCAGCAAGCAGGAAATAAGACCCCAATCCAGCTACACTATCTAAAGGTATTCACAGAATCACAGAATGGCCAAGGCTGGAAGGGACCTCAGGAGCCCATCTGGTCCCACCCCCCTGCTCAAACAGGGCCGCTAGTGCCAGTTGCCTGGGACCATGTCCAGATGGGGTTTGAATATTTCCAAGGATGTAGACTCCCTTGGAAACTTGTGCCAGTGTTCAGTCACCCTCACAATGAAAAAGTATTTCCTGATGTTCAGAGGGAACCTCTTGTGTTTCTGTTTTCACCCACTGTCCCTTGTCCTGTTGCTGGACACCACTGAGAAAAGTCTGTACCCTTTGCCCCCTCTCTTCAGGTATTTATACACATTAATGAGATTGCTCTAATCCTTCTCTTCTCCAGGCTGAACGGTCCCAGCTCTCAGCCTTTCTTTATTAGACAGATGCTCCAGTCTGTTCATTGTCTTCATGGCTTTTTGCTGGACTCTCTCCAGTAGCTCCTTATTTCTCTTGTACGGGGAAGCCCAGAATTGGACATAAATCTGTTCAATTTAAATCTTCCTATTCTATCAAATTACTTTGTTCTTTGGCAATTTTGAAACATACAGCAATGTTTAAATCTTACATTTGAATTTTAACATTAAATACAATGTTTGTCAATGTTCGTCTCGATGAATATACGACCCAGGCTCTAAACAGCTACACTTCGCTATGTACAAACAGAACACGGCCAAAGCAATATCACTTGCTCTTTGTGTGACTATAATCTTTATCAGTGATTTAATCTCTGTTGTTTTTTTTCTTTCACGCTTGTCATCAAGATGTCAATGGAACCCAACTCAACAAAAGCTTTGTCTTCTTCTTCAGTCTATATCCATATAACCCAATGCAATGACAAAGGCTTTAAAAAAGGCAGCTCATGACAATATTGTGTTAGATCTCCTCACATAGGCATCTGTGTGAACACATTAGGCAACTTAATTCTTTAAGTTTTTATGTAGGTTTTCATGTAACAGTGTCTATATTTTGGAATTTTACCCAAGATGAATAGAACTTCATCCAGGAAGTGTTTTCAAAACCAAGACTTTAGGGAGTCAAATATTTAGTGACAAAAAAAACCAAAAAAAAACCCCAAAAAAACCAAAAAACAAAACAAAAAAAAAAAAAACACACAGAAAAAAAAGGCACAAAACCCCACAAACAAACAAAAAAAAACCCCAAACAAAAAAACCCCAAACAAACAAAAAAGCCAAACCAACAACATTTGGAAGCTAATCTAATTTGGAAGCACATCTTTGCTTGCACCACAATAGAATGAAGTTTTGCTGCAGTCACACAGCACCAAAATTTACAAATAAATAATTAATTGCACAAATAAATAAATAACCGAATAAGTAATCACCCTGAAACCTATATATCTACAGCTTCATTTGCTAACTGCTACGGGATTTACCCATTCTCACTGGCTTCCTCAGATCACCTTTAGTATAACATACACTTCTGAAGTCAGCTGTGACTAAACCAACGTAAGGGAAATCCGGACCTCAGAAAAGGCATTAGTGAAAATTAAATTACCTTACACAGGTCTACTATATAACCCACAAGTAATCTCCATAACTGCTTCAAACACCAGGATGAGGGACTGAAAGCTGTTGACTTTGGCTCTGCAATTGCAGGGAAGTGCCTAGTGGGCAGTTGCTATCACCCACACAGCACTGATTTTACACATAAGACAAATGAATCTCTCTTAAACTGGAAAAAAAAAAAGAATAATGAAGGGACTTGCACAGTAGTTGCTTGTACATGCCTGTTCTAGAAAGTAAAAACTTCAGAATTCAGTACATTCCCATTAGTTTCACAAACATTAATTCATTATTAATTTATTTATTTTGATAACTTCTAGTTTTCATACAGTCTCCTAAAAAACTCCATGTCTTAAAAAAGCTTCCATAATGTTTATTAAAAAATTAAAAGAAAAAAAAAGGGAAAAAAAGATAAATACTTTCAAAATGTACCTGGAAGAATGGCATTGCTCCATTCAAATCCTTGATGGCATCATGAGGCACCGACTGCATCAAGCTCCATCCTACAACTGGGCAGTGGCAAACCATTGCCACCTCCAGCCCGGGACATTCCACCAGCCTCCCTGACCCTGCAGTTTGAGCGGAGCTGGGATGAACTTCATGGCTCTCCACCACAGGCAGAGAGCAAGATCTGCTTCCCAGAGGCTCCTATTTCTGTCATATTATTTTCTCTGATGGGTCAGCTATCCTATAACTGCTCACCAAGAGGGTTTATTTTTGTTCTGTAGGAGATACTTGTCTCTATCAGCAATAAGACAACAAACTGAAGGGAAGAGTTGTCTATTCTAATATGGCCATGAATATTTTCCCCAACTTTGGTGCCTTGTTCAGGATAAGGTCACTTATCTACAGAGAAGTACCTTTCTTCATAATTTCAACAAACACAACATGATCAGAATGTTAAATGATCATTCTCTGACCCTAGAGGTATTTTGTTTCCAGATGAGGGCTGATGTGTCTTGATAGAGGAAGGTTAGAAACCACTGGAATAGTGCTCTGAAGAATAGTGGTGGATCATCAGTATGAAGAAATACAGTGGCTTCTGATTTCACCTTTGGAAAAGCACTGTATACAATTTTGGATTTCGTGCAAACACATCTTGATTTAAGACTGCAACAGAATGGTGAATTCTCATTGAGTGACAACCTGTCAGAAAAAAATCCCATTTTCATGGAAATACCTCTGCTAATCCAACTGTGGTGTTTTTTCCCATGAAAATCTTGACAGATTAATTTAATTGTTAATAAATAATTCATGAAGAGCAGTTAGAAGGTAAGTTTTGGGCACAGATTGGTAACTGTTATGATGCTGTTTTGCCAAGATATAATCTGGCTGATAAAGCCATAATGGAGGAGATTTACAGCTGAGAATGTTAAGTTCTTCTCTGCTGCCATTTAGAAAAGTTCATTCTTTGTTGGCTAAATAAGGTTACTAATAGGTAAAATAAAAAGGAACTTTTATTGTCATATGAATTTTGTGCCTCTATGCATTTGTATTGGATGGACAACATAAAACTTCAGTCAAGAAGTCTTCAATTAGTAGAACAAATTGCAGGTTGTGTAATGTTTTCTTCTCTTGATAAAAACATACAAACAGAAGTAGGCATGAAATTACTTTAGAAAAGAGTATCTTTTAATGCAAGATATTATCCTGTTTATGGCCAAATGGTACATGTGTCTAACTACATGATGCTCAGGCACAAATACATGTAGCACAGTATTCATACATGCAAATAGGCAGCATCCACAGATTTCAGAGATTTTAAAGAGACTAAATTGTCACACCCCCTCAAATAAAGCCACTGTTCCAGGATAACATGTGGTTTCAAATTGGTCTTTTATTGTGTGTTAATGTCAGAGCTTTTATTAATATTTGCTATCATCTAAAAATAATCAAGATTTATTTGAAAGCCCAAGAGCTATTACCTACCAGCTCATTGATGTCGTGAATTAGTATATTCTCATACTTCACACGGATTTCAGTTGTTTTATTTTCCATTGTGCAACTAGATGAATTCACTGGAGACAGAACAAGGAGCAGTGGCAGAACTGGAAGAGTAGATCTAAAAAAGGCTGGATTACAAGAAGAACAGTTAAATATACATTAAATGCCACAGAGTGTATGTTGTATTTACAAACACATTCTGTAATCTGTCAAAATAGTTTCAAAGGGATCTTTGTACAGACAAATGACTTGTCCTTCCTCGAGAGAAGGATTCAGCTCCAGATTAAGACACGGTTTGGCTGTCCAAACTCCCTCATACTCGAAGATGATTCAGCCAGCATTAATAAGAGGATAAAACTACTGAGCTGACCAGCAACTTGGTGACTGCTTGGGCTGAATTCATCTCTAGGCTTCACTGCAAGCATTGACAAGGTCTCTCCATTGACCATAATTGGTTCATAACTGGCCCATAACCACCTCGGGCATACGTAGACAAGGAAGTGTCTTAGTCAAATAAATTTAGACGTCCAAGTGTCTTAACCTGCAGCTGAATCTCATCCTGATTGTCCATTTTTCATTTGTTAAATTTGACAAATCCCCATGAACATGTCTTTACATCAAAGATGTGTTTAAAAACATTTTCAGGCTGACCAAATGTACAAATCCATACTAATGGCCATAACATGAGCAATCTTTTGGAACAAATCTCACTGCCCCTCTCTTTGTTTCTCCCTTCAGTGTACTGTTGCTTTGCTCAGACCCCTCATCTTCTGTCCTTGCACGACATCCAAGAAAATATGAGTCCTGTGAGGACGGGCAGAGAGAAAAGACTAAAATATCAAAAGACCCTGAAGTCAGTGACAGGGTAACAGAAGGCTGCAGGTGACTGACCTGGTACTGGGAATGAAGGACTGGGTACATTAGGAAGCTCATAATTGGACCCTGGTCTACAGCTCAACTGGCTAGGATGATGCTTTAATGGAAGCTTTCAGAAAAAAAAGCAAAGCTAGAAATTTATGTTGGAGGACCAGGGAAGATCACAGCAGATCGCTGGACTAGTATGAGCTGTTTCTGCCAAACTCTGCTACTGAGTAAGAACAACTGCATACAGAGTAACTGTGGGGTAGGAGCCAGAAAAGGAAGAAGGGATGCCCTCATCCTAGCTGCTACTTTCCTTCCTCTCTGGCAAGGATGGGCTGTTGGGTACAGCCGGCCCTGCACTCAAGATACAGGCACCTCTGGACCTGGGTGTCACTAGCAAATCACAGCCTCAGAGAGAAATCTTCAACAACTAAGAAAAAAGCAATGAAACTTGACTATAATTTTTACTGACCCACCTAACTTCTATGATGCAAGAACCCCAAGACACACCACATGGTCCCAGCCATTAAAACAGACACAGTCCCTTACAGCCCATCCCAGCCAACTCCAAACACAGAGCATGTGCTTAAAAGAAGAAAGCATACCATTTTTTCCGACTACCACAACCTTGTTTTTCTGATAGATTGCCTGTGAACATACTGTGATTTACACTTCTGTCCTGGAAAAAGGACTGGAAAAGTTTTACACATACAAGCTAAATCACAGAATTCTTCTCGTGGCAAGCTGCCAAATTTTAACGGGAAATTCAATGGATTGAAAACAAAATTTTCTAACCTTTTCAGTATACTGATCAACTGAGGTCTATTAGTTTCTCAAAAAATCTAGCCTGAAAAGCTAACTGGATCTTAAGTGGATCCTACATGTATAAATATAAAAACCATGTAAGGCGACTACTATGATCTTCAAGATCCAAGTGGACACACCTGACTTCCACAGAGTTTTATCTTTGTACATCTCTATGCTAACTATAACTGTGTTGAGCAAATTATCAGTTTGAAGGAGTAAGATTTAATATTTTAAAAGACATTCCAAAAACATGCAAGATCTCAATTTCAGGACATGTTTCCAATCTCCCATTGCACCTCTTGATTCCAGTGCAAAACAAAAACAAAAAAAAACCCGCAAAACTGCAATGCTTGTTTGCATTGTAGCAGTAATTCAAGCAACTTGGATATGCTGCTTCACAAACATGTTGCAAGAGACAAAAATAACAATCTTCTAATTTAAAATCAATCTAACTGACTCCATCACTTAAAACTTGGTTTGTCCAGCAACAAGTGGAGACAACAGGTGAAAACTGCAAGGTCGCTTTTATTTATTTTTGCTTTCTCTGTATTGTACAGATTGTGAGTCTTTTTTTAAATGAGGAAATTACAGAATGAAAGCAGATAGTGAGTTGCACAGTTATGAAGTCCCTTTAGCCTTTGCAGGACCAGGATCGAATCTGTTGAGGCATTTCTGAATGAGTCCTCTGGAAAAACCATTAGACGAGTGTCATAAAAAGTTCCAGGAGCTTTACACTGAAAATTGAAAGGGATTTGCTTAAAGTTAGGTAACTTCAAAAGAAGAGGAATTTATAGCACTCCATATGACCATGACTTCAAAAGAAAGAGAATCTGTATTACTGGTAACACCCCATCTTTTCAGTAAACTCCCAAAAACTCCTAAGTCATATCTGGAAAGCCCCAAAAATTCTCCCAGAAAAGACAGGAAGACTTAGCATTCCAGTATTTCCAAATAATTGGAAAAACCCTCTTGGATTTTTAATTTTAAAAAACCCTCCTGTGCATACAGCCCGAGGCGCGCCCCCGGCCGCACGCAGCGGAGTCCCCGCAGCAGCCCCGGTCCCCCGCAACCCTCTGCCCTCGGACCCGCTCCGCAGCCCGCAATCCCCGGGCAGCGGGTCACTGCCAGCTGTTCTCCCTCTGCCACCCTGACCCCGTGCTCAGGGGCGGGCGGGCGGGCGGGCGCTCCGCGGGTGAGACCCGAGGGCGAGGCACCGCCGGTGCTGCGCGGCACCTGCTCCGGGCGCGCCCACGGGCGGGAATTGCACACAGCGAGGCAGATGCCCACAGGGAAGCTGGGGCCTCCAGGGAAGCTGGTGCCCGCAGCGGGTGCAGCGCGGACCGGTGCGGGGTAATGCTTCCCGCAGCTTCCCCGCCCCGCGCCGTCCCGCTGCCTCTGCCACTCCCGAGCTCCGCTTCCCGGCAGCAGGCGGGATGGGAACCGGACGCTTTTACTTTCATTCTACGGGAAAAACGAAAAAAAAAGCAAAACTGGGAATTTCCCCGGCCGTCACCACGGGTTTAAAAGGCACCGGGCGGCACGGCGCCAGCAGAGCAGGCAAGACGGCGCGGCCGACGGCGCGGAGACAGCGGAGCCGGTGAGGAGCCAGCGCGGCCGGGGGTGCGGAGCGGCGCGGAGCAGCGCGGCGGAGCCCAGCCCAGTCCAGCCCGGGAGGCAGGTGGAGCGGGGCGCCCGTGGAGCGGGCTCTTCCCCCCGCCGCCTTCGGAGCGGAGCGGAGAGGTGCGGTGCGGGGCGCGCTCCTTACCATGGAACATGGTCCGCGGGGAGGATGTCAGGGAGCTGCGCCGACGGCTCCGCGGTCATGGTGGCAGCGCCGTGTCGCCCATGACGGCCGCAGCCCGCGGAGCGCCGCGCAGGGGCCGAGAGGGGCCGCGGCGGCCGGGTGGG